>CAXIUT010000206.1:0-18571 GCA_964035545.1 Bugula neritina
CCCAACCCCAACCCCAACCCCAACCCCAACCCCAACCCCAACCCCAACCCCAACCCCAACCCCAACCCCAACCCCAACCCAACCCCAACCCCAACCCCTATTGAATATAATATAGGGTATATATATATATTTATTTTAAGAGGAGATGATTCATTCATCTTACATCCTTTTCAAGGAATTCTTACCTCAATAAAAATAACTAATCCATTTGAAGTAAAAAAAAATATTCACCTCTCAATTCCACAATCAAAACTCTAAAAAAAAGTTAATACTCATCATAAGTTTAATCGTTCTAAAAGTGAATTTGAATCTCATAATAATGCTAGCTCTCATCTTTTTTTGTCAACAAATACAGGGATCAATACGACCAAAAACAAAGCATTTAACTAACTCAGTTTCTTAAAATTAAATGATGAAAAATTCTGTTTTGTAGTTAAATGTTAAAAAATAGAACAAAAAACAATAGTTTCTTTGGTTAAATCTTAAGAACAATCGAAAAAACAAATTAGTATACTCTCAAAACGCACAATTCATAATTTTAGTAATAAGAGTAATTGTACTCTTTTCTCGATCAAAAATAGACATATAGCTATGAAAAAGCAATCAACTTCTCAAACTTAAATCAAATTTAAAATAAAACCTAAAAAAAATAAAATCAAGACTTTAAATATAAAAAATTAAATTAAAACAACTTTTAAGAAAAAAACAAAACAAACTATAACTAATTTAAAACTTTTACTTAATCCTAAAGAATAAAAATAAATAAAAAGAAAAAAAGTTAAAGAAGTAATAAACTCTCTCAAATATTTTTAAAGAAGAAATAAAAGTCAAGAAAGTTTATAAAAATTTGATAAAGTTTAAATTAACAAAATGAAAAATTAAAATGAGAATAAGATAATAGGTCTAAAATACTCCTGAGTTAAGATTTAAAAAGGCTATTATTCAGAAAAAGAAGAAGAGTACTAATAAAAAACTATGATCAAGATTATATAAAAAAATATAAGAAAGTTAAAATAAGAATAAAATAATTTTAAAGCAATTGAAAAGAGAAATAAATTGTAAATAAATTCAAAAACTTAGAGAATGAGAAATATCAACTCTACCTTTAGCATGTATATTGAGTAAAAAGATAATTAAGAATAGCATTAGAAAGCCAGAATTAAAACAGAGTTTTTAAAAGCTGATAAAGAATGGTTTTTAATGAATAGACCAATTGATCCATGGTGATTAAATATTTTATTTAATATTTTAAATATCTAATTATTATATATATCTTTTGGGAACAAATAATGAATTCAATAAATTTAGGTTGAACACTCCTTCTATTTATCATAACGAGTTATGCTTCTTCGATTTTTTCCCTTGTTTTTTAACATTCGTTTTAATTCAGTGATACTTGGTCTTTTTAACTCATCTCTTTGCAACATTCGAACTAAAATAGCTTCAATATCTTATCCATAAAGATCTGCAACTTCTTGGCAAGCTTAACTGACTTTATCGTAATCAATTCCTTCAGTAGAGTTTCTCATATATCATAGAAAGGTCTGCTAAGAGAAGTAATTCCATAAAAACCAAGTCCTAGAGTAAAATACTACTGATGATTATCTATTAACGATCTATTTAACTCTTAAATTTTATCCATTTAAAGCTAATCTATGAGCTTCAGGAGAATAATACCCAAAATCCATATCATCATCAATGTCTTATTGATAGTTTTTTGAAAGCTGGTTCTAGAGATTTCAATTACAGAATAGGAGAACATAAAAACTGACTGTTACTGATAGCAAATCGATATGGTTTATTTGTTTTCAGGATTAATTTTTTTGTCTAAGTAGAAGAACTATCTATATCTGTTGAACAAAGATGCTTAGAGCTTCTTATCTTTTAAAGGCTCGACCTTATTGCATTCTTTACATGATTTCTTGTTCGAGATTATGAGGAGCAAAATCAAAGATAAGATAATAAAGTCTTATATCAGAGCACATAGATAAGTCGCATTAATAATAGTTTTAAGGTTTAAGTAATAATGGTTAGTGGTTATTTGGTTATAATAATTCTTTTAGTGTTGAACTGGCTTTGAGATATGTTTTTTCAATAAGTGCATAAGGTCTTTTCGAAGCTTTGTGATGCACGACAGTTATTTAGCCATAAACAGGATCGCAGTACTTTCTAAGAGATTTATATTATTGTTCGATTTTAGTCAATATGCTTTTACTGTCTGTTATGCCCATCTTAAATGTTATATGGAACTATTAATATTTTTAAAGAAAAAATATTAGTCTAGCTTTAAGGAGCGTTTAAATAAAAATCAATTTATTTGTCGTCATTGACAAGTTTAGATATACTGAATCATTATTTAAGAGTGATATATTAATTTATATTTAAATATTTATTGATCATTCAGGTTTATATTCAGGTGGTTGGAAGAAGGAAACTGCTGGTTTAGCTGGCTAAAATCCTATATTACTAATATTTTACCAAATATTTTTTTGAGATTACTTCTCCAGATGAAAGCTACAAGAATATATGGCAAAAGATAGGCTGCTTCATAATAATTTTATCCTGCAATATTTCGATGAGTAATTCCTCTGATCAAAGAAAAAGGTTCGAATGGTAGAATGGCCATAACTTGTCCGCTAAAGAAAGTTCCAATCATATTGATTACAACAATCATAAGTAAACCTACAATAATAGTACTTTTGAATGAAGAAAAAGTCATTTATTGACTGAGTGCTTTTAGTTGTCCTTCGACAGCCGCAATCTTTTTTTAATGTCCTTTGTTTTGAGCTTGAATAACATGAGTGCTCTTGAGTTTATCAAGTTTTTTATTGAGTTTTTCAACTTCAACTTGCTTAAAAGATATTTACTTTTGTTAAGTTTGTAGTCTTCTTTTCGATAGAGAAGGAAGTAGCTGATCAGCTCGCTGAGAGTAGATGCACAAATAGCTGCTGCAACTATCATTAGAAACTTTAAAGGTTCAAACACAAACTGACTCATATGTTGATTTGTTTTTATTATAATCAACTCAGAATTTAGAGATCATTTATAAATATATATTAATTTATCAACTTGAACTCATGAATACTCGATCAAGTAATCAACAGAGAATTCCAATGTAACCTTAACTTGAAGAATGCGAGGCTGAAGGCATAAGAGATCGAAAAATATATTTTGGAAAGTACTATTATCTGATTAAATGGAAAGGACATCCAGAAAGTTCAAACAGTTGGGAACCCAGAGAGCATCTCTAGTAAATAATTCAATCTATTTTGAGTTATAATTACTTAGAAGAGAAGTAATTCAAAATTCAATTATATGAATTTCAAATTGCAAAAATTACCAAGAAGATAAAATAGTTGGAAGAGAAAAAGAGAAATTCTACCAGAAATAAAGAAAAATATCAAGAAAAAATCGATAAACAAATCTAAAAGAGGAATAACATATAAAGCTAATTTTTTCAGATAGTTCAAATAAAACAATCAAAGACAAAAAAATATATCATTTATTGACCGTAAAAAGTGATTTAGTTGATAGTTTATGAGTTTTGAATAATCAATATCTTGAAATAAATATCATTTAGTCCTACTTTAAATTGTAGGAACTTTTCGTCTACTTTGTTTTACATGTCGAACAGTCAACGATATTCTTTAAAAATCAGCTTATTTGTACTTTTATCCTTGAACAGTTCTTGAAATACCATGTTTCCATTTGAAACGAACTTATTCTGATAATACATAACAACTTCTATCATTTATTTCTAGAAGATATTAAAGATTTTTGTCTTAAACATTGATTAATCGAAGATATTCAGTTGATCCCAGAGAAATTCCTACAATTATATCTCCAAAAGAATCAGTATCTTAGACATGCATTCCGAGGCGGTCTTTTTGACAATATTTATTGACTAGTATTTGATTAGGAGGATCTTTTTATTAAAAGATTTTTTGTTTAATTGTTTAATTGACGATAAAGTTAAATTATTGAAGAGGGTAGTGTGAATTAGATTAAATAGGCTGAAGATATTAATTTTCAATTTTAGTTTGAAAATATTTGATACCATAGTATTGTTGTTATCTTCTTAATTCTTTACACCATGCATGACTATTAATTATTGCGAAGGACTTTTGTTTTTGTTCAATTGAAATAAAGTTTTCAAAATATTTTAATCCTGGAATCAAAGAAGGTTGTTTAAGGATCATATTTAATGTGATAAGATTCTGAACTAAATTATGAATAAGCTAATAATAGATTATATTTACTCCATGTACTTAGGAAATTCTTCAATAAAAAGAGTAGATAAACAAAAAGTTGAGCAGAGTTAACTATTAAATGAGATAGAGGAACAGTTGAATCTAACTTGTTTTATATGCTCCCATATTTTTAATACTACTAATCGTATCCCTAAAATGATTTGTAAAAGACAACATACATATTGTGCTGAATGCATTAACCTTATACTGAGATCTCGACCACTGAAATGTCCTTAGTGTAGATTTAGAATATCAGAAGTTAATATATCAATAAACAAAACAATTCTCTCCTTTTTGGAACATTTTCCTGCCCTTCAGAAAGAAATAGATATTAAAATAGAAGCTACCCAACAGCTTAAACAATAAAATTATGATCTTATGGCCTAAATTCTTAAATTGAAACTACAATTGACTAGAATAAATCGTTAAAATCCTTAAAAAAATGAAATATAAGATGAAATAAAACCTTAATAAAGTGCATAAATTCCCAAGTCAGTTAAAACTAATAAAAAAGAAGTAAGTTTATCACAAAAAACTAATTAATATTCTCTTTCAAAGGGAACTCCAATAACTAAAAGCGATAGAAAATCAATAAATAATGAATTTAATCAAATGTTCAGTCCAATTATTCGTGGCTTCAAAAGACCGACAAACTTACTTTTATGATTATTGCTTCACTTTAGTTATTTAATATTTATAGTAATGTTTAAATTATTTTTAAAGATATATTTGAATCAATAGATATTTTTGACCATCACTGCATAGAAGTCATCGAAACTTATGTGTCCATCTTTATTGCTATCAGCCTTCTCAACCATCATAAGAAGAGTTTCGGAGTCTACGTTTTCTTTAAGATGCGAGTTCATATCCTTTAAGTCTTCCAATGTTAGATAGTTTTTGTTATGTCTGTCATATTTCTTGAAAATTGAGGCAATCATCTTTTTACTTTAATTCTTGTAAGGACGAGTATCCATAGCCTTCATAAACTAGATAAAACTGATTCCTCCTGTTTCTTCACTATCAAATTAAGCCACAATCTAATAAGTTGTTTTACGATTTGGTTCAAAGTTGTTTTGAGTCAGTAAAAGCTTAATATCATTTGGAAGCAAAACTCCCATACCAGTTGAGTCATATGAATCAAAAACTTCCTTTAAATCTATCACATCTTGATAGTTCAGACTGCCAGTCACATAAAGAGAAGGTTCAAACTATCTCAAATCTTTTCTTTAAACCTGACTCCATACATATCACTTCTATCTATCTTTGATTCACTTTTATCAGGACTATAGCCGAACTTTGAGAAGAGTTGCGCATCTCACTACTTCTACCAGTTCTGAAGGAACTAGTTTGATTTTTAGGTACTCTCATAGACATTTTTTTTCCTTAGATATCTTAAAGTAATAAAAATTAACAATAAATCAGTTATTCTTTGATAAATCAAAAAAAACTTATTATTTATCATTTGAACTGCATAATAATCTTTCTTAGAATGATATTTTTGATAAATTAATTTTAATCAGTAAAGAAATAGCACTTGTTTATCAGCTACGTATTTAAATAATAATTAATATTACTTTAGAAAATGACTAAATCATTGTTGCTGGTAGCAATCTTAGCCCTATACTCAGTTGAAGCACTCTACTTTGGAATTACAGCTAAGCCTTTCTGCTTCGATATTGAAGAATAGCCTGGAAAAACCATTAAATTCTTTTACGAAGTCACAGGGGAAAAACCAGAAGAAACTCAAGTTCATATTGTTAGTGACAATAAAGTAGTTCAACTAAGTCTTACAGGTTAGAATAATAGAACCTAAATTAGTGGTGACAGTTCTCTTAATGTTTGTTTTGTTTCAACTGATGGTGGATATAAATCAGTTTCTGTAGATTTCTTTACTCATGATAAGGCTCATCTCTTAGAATTAGCAAAGAAAAGTTAAATTTATTAACTCCATACTAAGCTAATTGATGTCGGAGAAGGACTCAAAGAAATTACCAAGAACGAACTTTTCGAAGAACAAAGACAGATAATTCAAGCTGAGATTATCACAAACCATGAAAATAAGGTCAAAAATTTCGCTATCATTAAACTACTAGCTATTATAGTAGTTGCTGGAGGACAACTATACCTACTCAAGAAAATGCTTGACAAGCAAGGTTATCAACCAGTTTGATGATTCATTATCGTATAATTGTGATAAAATAAAATCATACTCATATAGAAATTATTAGAATCAAATAATATCATTCAAAGCTTTTCTCCAGAAAGAATTAATAAATTCATTGCTTCTTTTTGAGCTTGATATAGTTTGGCATTCAACTATTAGTTTTCTTCTTGAAGTGATTAGCAAGTGAATTCTTTCTCTAAGATGAGTTTCGAAAGGAGATCTCTTTCTTCAGTTATTCTCTTAACCATTTCTGCTATATCAAGAGCTTCTCTGACTGCTTGTTAAAGCTTTTGATTGTTGAGTCGTAAATCTTGCTCTGTATCTTCAAATCTATTAACTTCATCTTATAGATTAACAATTTTAGCATTTCCTTGATCTTCTAAGTTTTCAAGTTCAGCTTATTTTAGTTCTCGGACTCTATCTTTCCAGGTGATCATAGTATACATCTTAATTTTTCTCAAGTTTTTTAGAAGTAAATGAGCACAAAGTTTTTCTTTTCGATCTTCGTGATAAGAAAGAATTTTATGAACTTTCATTTCATCTTGAATTTTCTCTTCTAGACTCATTTTTTTACTATATTCCATTTCCATTTTATCTTTTTGCCTATTTAATATTTTGATTAATCCTTTACGTTCCATTGTATCGAAAAGTTTATTAAAATCTGAGGAGGCTTTATGCCATATTCTAAATGCATAGAAAACATCTGGTTTTCTAAGATTATTTCTTACAAATTTGGCATATTTTCTATATTTTTATCTAACAAGCATATATGTTTTGAGATTATTCCAAGCTTTTGCTGGAGCTGAGTAACCATTCATTGAAAGAATTAATCTAGAAATAAATCGATATCGAAGATTATTATCTTTCTTTACTTGTTGATCTTTTTTCTCTTGGAAACGAGGAGAAACAACAAATTTACCGCCATCATCTTCTAACAAAAGACCCTTTTACTTTTTAAAATCTTCAAGGAATACTTTGAGCCGATTAATTTCAATTTTCTCTTTTTGACCTAACCTTCTTCTTCATGCATTTGTTTGACTCTTTTGGCTTATGTTTCCAGTTTCCATGAGAAAAATAGATCTTTTACTCTCCAATTCATTGCATTTCTTGTAATTTTTCTCATTAAATTTTTAGCAATTCTCATTTAATATTAATTTCTTCTCCATTTTCTTATATTAAAGCTCAAAATAGCCTTTCTTTTCTTTTCAAAAGTTTAAATTACATGTTGGATTCTGTTAGTTAAATCACTTTTTTTCAATACATCTTTATTATTGGCATAATTTTTAGCTCTTGTGAAGAAGCCTTCTAAAGTATTATGGATCATAAATGGACAGAACTTGTTAATAAACAATCTGTTAATAGATTTTCTTCTATATTTATTTTGAGAGGTATATTAAATAAAAGATCTCATTCTTAACTCTTGCCATTTTTTAACAAATTTATTAAATCTAGCTTTAAATTAAATTTTCTTGTTTACTTTTTTCTTAATCAATGATATTAATTATGATGAATAGCCTCTAAAAAGCCAAGTACTTAATTTATTCTTTTTTATGTTATTGAAAATCTTTTTTTGAGTATATTGTCTCCAGACATTCCATAATCCTCTGATAGTAGGATCATATTGTCGATAGGTAACTTGACCATCATGTAAATTGATTGCATAATTATATTTTTTCTAAAGTCCTTCAAATCTTTTCATTTGTCTTTTTCTTCATCTGTCCATAATATTACTCGTTTATCTAGAAGTGTATATCTCCAAGTTCTGAAAGCAAAACCGGCATTAAACCTGAATTTTTTTGTGTAAATACGATCCAAATTATCTCTTAATTTCTTATGAAAAATTTATTCTTTCATCTACTTGACAAAATATACAAAAGTTTCTTTGAGAACTCTATTGCTGAGTTGTTTATCGATATTACTCCATTTTTAGATAAAATTATCTGTAGTTTTTCTCCAATCTCTAAAACAAAATTTGAGCATTTTCTTTCCCCAAGCTTTTGCATAACTTTTAAGTTTTAGTTTAGTCATGAATTATGTTTTCTTTTCAAATATTTAACCGTCTTTTTTGAAGAATTAATTTTCAGACTTCATTCTAACACTTTATTTTTCACTTTGTTCGACAAATATTTCCTGATTTTTTGCCATATTTTAATATTCAGTTTGAAATCTTTTATGTTTATCTTGGAGATCTGCTAAGTTAAAATCTTCTTCTTTTTTATTGAAACTTGATACAAACTTATTCTTGAGCATTATCCTTGACTTTCTTTATAATATTTATGCAAAATTTAGAACATTATGCTCTCTTTTTACCCTTGCTCTCCATCTTTGAATATAAGATCCAAATTTCGATTTTATATTTTTTACGAAAATAGATACAATCCTAATATTTTTCTTTCCTCTAAAGTTTATTCTTTATCTTTAAGTCTATTTTTAAGAATTTATATTTTACCTTATTCTTCAGTTGAAACTGCATCAATTTTATTTATTTATTCTTTGAGCTCATCAATATCTGCCTGAATCAAACCTCTTTCGTATAGATGTTCTTAATTTCTGATTTTTCCAAATCCTACATAGAAATCAAGTTAAAGATTTCTTTCAAAGACACCTCCAAGAGTTCTTTTAAGTCTTTTGTTTTTATCTTTATTTAATTGAAATGCATTGAAGCCTTTTCTAGCTAGTCTATCTTGAATGATTTTTTCTTTACTTAAGACAAAATATTAAACTCTATTTTATTCATTGGTTATTTTATTATCTTATTTAAGAATCCACATAAATACCTGTTTAACTTTAGTTTAAGTCATCTAGTTGATTCTATGACAAACTTTTCTGAATCTCCAAAATTTATATCCACTTCTCATAAATTTATATAAAAATTTTAACTTTATTTCTTTTTCATTTCTACAAATTTTCTTCAAGAGGTTCATAAACTTAGTTTTCTCCAGTTAATGTGTTTTAGTATCTAAAACTTCTTTGATATGCTTGTTCTAGTCAAGAAGATAATTATAACTGAATTAACAACTCTGAATCTTGTCGTTAATCGATTTCTTCAGCATCGCGAATCTCTTCTTAAGAATTTTTGCAAAACCAAAATTTTATCAAATGATTTTTTACTCTAAATCATATTCATTATAGTCAAAATAACTTTGCTTTGTTGCTTTCTAAGACGCCAAATATCAAAAGCTTTCTGCATTTTAGTCTTTAAGTATCTTGAAATTTTCATTAAGGCCAGATCTTGATAGAGAATCTTTTTTTATGAATGCATCTCCTTAACATCATCTTCTAATTGCTACTTTTTTTCATTTATATTGATTTTTTCTTCTTTAAGTCCATCAATTTTAGAAAGGGTACTAAATAAAATAAAATATACGTTTATTTTTTGATAGAAGTTAAAGTTTTCGATTTTGAATCGATTTAATTAATTTTTAGATTTGTTCCTATAAGTAATTATCCAAGTATTCTTCTCTTTTTTAAGGCTAAAAGTTTTTTTAGTTCTTTGAAATACTTAATAAATAAATAAGTACCCGTCTTTTTATATTTTTATTTTCTAATCCACGTGATTTAGATAGTTTAGCCCAAGCTGTGAAAAAGAGACTCATTACTAAAAATTGACTCTGTTATTTTGAACTAGTCTAAATCTATTGATTAATATCATATTTTCTTGTAGCTATCCTAAGAGAACTGAAGAAATGAACTTTAGTTCGATTCATAAAGGTGTTCCAAACATGATTAATGGTCAAGATAGACTTTTGATGGAAAGGATTTGATTTATAGTACTTAAGCATATTGAAACTAGAATATAGATTGCTTTTGAAAAAAGATTAACTAATTTTTTGGAAGACATTTTGAACTTCAAACCTTCTAGTTGTAGTAAATTAAGCATTTTTAGCTTCAGTTCTCCATTGCCTCCATACCTGAGCTTTTATTCTTCTTTTCTGAGTTGCTGATATGATTCTACTAGCCGTTTCTTGTTCTTCTAGAGGTTTAAAACTGCTTCTAAGTAAGCCGAGAATTCTATTTTTAACAGAAAGAATATATTTTTTGCGAATAAGAGATAGTTGAAATACTTTTTTCTGGGCCCATTTTCTAAGCATACTATATCTCTGCATTTTAGAAAAGTTTTTTCTCAGCTTATTACCATATATTATTGACATTAATGAACCTATTAACTTTGCAGTTTATCCTTTTTTAAATTAATTAAACTCTGTTGCTGATTTTTAATATACCTTATTTTTTATTAAATTTAAAGAGATATTTCTTTTTATTTAGGTTAGTGAACTTTTCTTTTACTGACTAGTATTTAATTTTCTGCTCTTAGACGTTAGTTTTAATTTTCTATATTTTGAAGTACAATCTTGGTGCCTTAATTTTGTGCTTTAAGACTTAATATTTCCATTTAAATTCCTTTCCTATCATTTTGTATTTGTGCTATTTTTTGTTCTTCAAAAATGGTAGCTTATCTTGCTTCTTTGATTTTTCTTAACAAAATTTATTCAGAAGATTTAAGTACATTTAGTTTATCAATAAGTAGTTTCTTTTAATTCTCGATTTCCATATCTTCTTTGTAGATAGTTGATGATATCTTTGACTTGATATTATTGATCTCAGTTTCTGTGAGTGCGATATTGTCAGTGGTGACTTGCAGTTATAATTGTAGTTCTTTAATTTTTGTGTTTGTTTATGCATTTCTGTATAAGTTAAATGATACTTCATGCGGAGGACATCGTTTTAATTTGGATGAGGTAAACTGTATCAGTTGAAGGATTTTCTTTATTCTTTTGAGACCCTCTTCTAGTTTATTACCTGCTATTTGATGACCGGTGCATTTTTGAATTATTTAAACTTAAATATAATCATAACGACTACAATCTTTTTGATTTCTGAAACTTCATAAATCATCCTTTATTGTATATTGTTATCATATTAATATTATCTTCAATTTGATTTAGCATAAATAAATATAGTTTATAGATGATCAGTCTTTCTAAATTATTTGTAAGCTATTTAAATTTAAATATATCCTGTTTTTGAGTTAAGTATGATTGGAGGCTAAATATTCTGATGAATTGAGGAATTTTACCACTAGATTATTGATTAAGGTGATAGTTCAAGTTGAATTGCCTTATGTTTGTTTCGTATAAATTGACTTTTTTTCAAGGCTTGCCTATAATTAGAAATTCTTCCATTAAGTCATGGAGTTTTTTGATGACGTCAATAACCAAAGAATAGGCGAAGAAGCTTAAGTAATAGGTTCTAACTGCTCGATAGAAGGTTCTCCCCAAGCTTTGTCTAACAAGAACATCTATGGGCATACACCTGGATCTATTTCCGGTAGGGACTTACAAGATAAATCAATGAAATATATTGCTGATCGCTTCTTGCCTATCCGAAAGACACCCTGCTCAGCTAAAGAGCTATTCAATGACCAATTAGAATGGATGGAAGACTAGGAGAATGAAGATGAGAAAGCCAAACGCAGTGAACGCAGAGGAATGACAGTCAAAGATGTGTATAAAATGGGTGTACTTGGTGAAGGGAATATATTTAAAGATCACGACATTGAAACTTTTTCCAATGAAAATTTGCTAAGATTCAAGTACATCTTCCTTTATTCAGTCATAAAGATTAAAATAAAAGCGAGAATGATTACAAAAACCTTTTCTCGAAGGGATTCTTACAGCTTCCTGAAGATTGTGTCCCTGCATACAAACAAAAAGATCGCAAGATTAGCAAAGTTCCCACCAAAGTTCTAGATGCTCCTGCTCTCTATGATGACTTTTATTTGAACCTTATCGACTGGTCTGCCTCAAATATGCTGGCAGTTGGATTAAGTAACAGTGTTTATTTATGGAATGCTGGTAATTCTAAAGTTGTGAGATTGGTTGAGCTAGCTTCAAATGATCTGGTTACTAGTTGTTCATCCAGTCCTTCATCAAATATTTTGGCTGTTGGAACACATATGGAGAAGTACAGCTTTGGGACTGTATTCGTCATAGAAAAATAATGACTTGCAAAGGTCATACTGCTAGAGTAGGTGCTATTGCTTGGAATTCAAATAATCTTTTTGCAAGTGGTTCAAGAGATAAAACCATTCTCACAAGAGATATTCGTACTAAAGACGAATTCGCAAATAAAATGATAGGTCATAAACAAGAAGTCTGTGGATTGAAATGGTCTTTTGATCAGCAGCAATTGGCTTCAGGAGGTAACGATAATAGACTTAATATCTGGAGTCCTCATTCTAGTGTACCAACTTTTAGTTTATTGAGACACACTGCAGCTGTGAAGGCGCTAGCTTGGTCTCCTCATCAACACGGCTTGCTTGTATCAGGAGGAGGCACAGCTGATAGAACCATTCGATTTTGGAACTCAATGTCAGGAGAGGAAACTAAATGTCTCAATGTTGGTTCACAAGTTTGCAATCTAATGTTTGCAAAGAATGTTAACTAACTTGTGAGCACTCATGGATATTCTCTGAATGAAATAAATGTCTGGAAGATGCCACAAATGCAAAAAATTGAAACTCTCACAGGACACACATATAGAGTACTTTATTTGGCCATGAATCCTGACGGAACTACAATAGTCACTGGAGCTGGAGATGAAACACTTCGCTTTTGGAATATTTTCCCTAAAAAGGAAAAATAAACAAAAGATAAATCCAATCTCAATACAGAATCAATCTGCCTTCGTTGATCTTTTAATTGATGCATATGCTTTTTTAATTAGAATCAATCAAATAGTATAATTCAATTAAATCATATTTTCAATGGGGTTGGGGTTGGGGTTGGGGTTGGGGTTGGGGTTGGGGTTGGGGTTGGGGTTGGGGTTGGGGTTGGGGTTGGGGTTGGGGTTGGGATCTGGACATTCTTCAGTCAGTAAGAGAAATAAATCAAAGGAAATTCAGAATTCTGAAATAAAACAAAGAATTAAAGAGATTCTTTACACAGTGAAGGATTAGAGGCAGCATATAGAAAATATTTTACACTAAAATGATCTTGAAATCATCAATCTACAACAAAGTTATTCATAAATGGTACAAAAATTTTTATTCAGAAATATGAACATGATTTTGATGATCTTTAACCGAAAGAAATACTGATTCTTCAGGAATTATCTGAAGGGCTTAAAGAGATGAATATTGACCCGACACAAATTTTAGGCCATTCAGCGTCAATCAAGGAAGAACCTTTTAAAGGAAGAAATCTCTCAAAATAGGAAATAATTAAAATCCAATAAGCAGTTCTTGATAAACTTGGGGCTCAATTAGAATAATGATAGAAATATAATGATGGAAGAAGCTTTTTCATGCAGTCTTAATGTATGTAAATTCATAGTTGATCATACAATAGTTGGGAAGGCAGCAGCCAACCTTCCCCCGAATAAAAAATAACTAACTCTATATAGCTCCAAACTTCCTCAATCCATCTCCAATCTTCTTGTTAAATCTTCAAAAATTTCCCATGATGTTCCTTCCATACCAATATCAGAAGATACTTAGTCAGATTATCTTGTTATAAAAAATCATTTGTGTCTTCAATGAAGTCTTCTTCAGTTATGACCGAAAAATCATTTAAGAAAAAAGAATAAAATTACTCAAATAAAAGTTCTTAGGTCAGATAACTTGATTAATTAAAGCAAACTCAAGAAGCAAAATGTTTAAAATTAATTCCTTTAGTAACAAAGTAAGAAGAAGAAGATAGTACAGATGAAAATAATGAAGAAGATATTGAGTCACAAATGAGGGATATAAAAATTCATCAAGAAGAGATAAGAACAAAATATATGGAAAATTTTAAGAAAAAAAGAGAAAAGAATAAAATTAAGACCAAAAATGAGGGAAAAAATAATCAAAAAATTCCATCTTATAATTATGATGGTTCCCTTATTACTCCCCTTAAAAATGAATTTGTTCAATATCCTCCTCATTATCTTAATCTTTAAATTCAACTTCAATAGAAAGAATAGTTCAATTCAAACTCTAAGAATTAGAATAAAAAAAGTAAACCTAAAAATTTAGTTCCTATTTAAGTATTACCTGATAAAAAATAAGAATTTTAGATTTATTAAAGCTAATTTATCAAAGAAGTAGAGAATGTGAAGTGGGTTGAAGGAGTTAAAAGTTCTTCTAAAAAATAATAAGCAAAATAAAGTCCAGGACATCATAATATAAATAACTTTAGAAAAAGAAAGATAAATTTATTCAAAGAAAATAATGAACCTCGTAGAATAAAATTCGGAGATCTCTAAAACTATAAAAACATATTGATGGACAATATGACAACTGAGATGTCTAACATGAATATGCCAACAATAAAAAGTTCTGTTTTTAGTATAATTTCTTAGAAAGAAGAGCTTCAAGAACGTAAAATTAAGATAGCTAATAACAAGGCTTTACAATTTTTATTGAATGAATCACATTCAGAAAAATCTGGATTAAAAACAGGTTAAATTAATAAAAAGAGTTCTTTTTTTGGAAGTTTTTTTCCCAAGTGATTTTTAACTGTAATAATATATATATTATGCTTGTTTTAATAATTCTTATCATCATCATAATATAACTAATTGATCAAAATGAGTTCTAAGTTAAGTGAGGAGCAAATGGAAGAGTTCAGACAGGCTTTTAAATTGATAGATGTTGATGGTGATGGTAAAATTAGTGCAGTTGTATCAATTTTATAAGTTAGGAATTGCAGGGAATAATGAAGAACTTTAACTATTCGATTACGTAAGAAGAGGTTAAGGTGATAATTAAAAAAATAGATACAGATGGCAATGGCACAATTGAACAACATTAATTTCTTAACTTCATTGCAAGGTAATCAAATTATAATTAAGTCAATCTCATGAACTTAAAGACTAAGCAACTGATCTTAAACAAGTGTTCACTATGTTTGACAAAGATGGAAATGGACTTATAACAAAAGAAGAACTAAGGCAGGGTCTTAAATAAATGGGATAAACTTTAAGCAATAGTGAACTATAAGACTTGTTTTCTGAGGCCGATCTTGATGGAGATGGTCATATAAGTTTCCAAGAGTTTGTTTAACTAATGGGTGGCAAATGATCGGATAAATATTAATCAAAACTTAATTATTAATCTAAACTTATAAAAATCCAATCTTTTATGAGCTATTTTAATAGAAAATCCAAAGCTTTACTTTAATTATATTCGAAATAATGCTTTATATACCCACTTATACTGAAGGAGATATTCAAAAGTATCAAAATCCACAAAGAAGATATCCCTGGATTCAGTCTAAAGAGTAATTGGGAGTTTATTAGAACTGTTAGACCAAACAACAAGTTCAATCTCACATAATAACTCTTCCTCAAAATAGATTAAAACTTTAAAAATCACTTATTGAAGGACGAATACATAATAAACATCCCTTTATATGTTCTATTTATGACTATCACATTCTAAATAGAATTGTCAAGAATAATGAACATTAAAAATAGGAATAATTATCTATAGAAATCTATTGTGACCGTTTATTTTTTTTCGCTGAAAGAGATTGGACTTTTCAAAACATTTTAAATGCTCTTATAGGACTCAAAAGACTTATTTTAATTTATGGTCCTTTTGCTGTGACAGAAACTTCCTTTCGAAAAAACCAGGAATAATAAATAAAAATATGGATAAGTAACTAGCCTAGTAATAATCAGCCTGATCGATCTCTTGCTAATGAACAAGAAACTCTGAATAGTTTTTTGACTATTATTTCTAATAAAAATGTAGAAGTAAAGAGAATTTTATCTAAGAGTCGATCATTAAGATAAGCTATTTCTATTTTACAAGATTTAGGTAATTATCCACAAAGCAGATACAAAAATAGTCCCTCAATAAATAAAAACATTGCTTAGGTTTTTCAGCACTAGGAAAGCCATGAAAATCCTTTTTTAACATTTCAACATCAAACATTCAAGAAAGTAGTCAATAAGAAAATAGATAAACCTTTATCACATCATCCAACTTTATTTCATGATTTATCAAATTATGGTTTCTTTAAAAAAAATAAGTTTTAAAAAGGTAATAAAAATCGTTCTATTTCTAACTTTACTGGCTGCAATAGTTCATCTCATTACTTATTGAATACCTTATATGATGCTAATAGATTTTCAGCATACAGTGGTTTAGTTTCTTAGTAAATAAGTCCTAGAAAAACCTAACAAATTCACAAAAAGTTTATTAATAGTTCTAAGATGAAACCCGTTTATTCTACCCAAAAAAATAGTAGAATCAGTAGTAATTGGAATTCGAACATTAATGGCAAAAATATGAATAAGAATTCATGCAACGCTACATTTAATGATAACAATAGAAATACTAGTTATAGCAGTATTTCAAAGAATAATTATGAAATAGGAAATATTTAAAAAAAGAGTCTTCAAAGACGAAAAATACCTTCTTTTATTACAAATATTGTTCAAAAAAATAATATTAAACAAGAAATAAATAATAACAGTCAAAAGTCTTCTCCTAAATTTATTATTTCTTCAAAGAATAACAAAATATGGTTTAGTCCAAGTCATAGTTCTAAATAAAGATATCATCTAAATAAAGCTGATAAATAAAGATTTTAATCTAACTAAAATAGCAATAAGAGATCTAGAAAATAAATTAAATTTTTTACATTTTGTCAGACAGAAGAAGGTCAAAAAAATAGAAAATCCAATTATAGTAACAGTTCAAAACCTAAGTTAATAAACTTCCAAGATTCTTTTATTGAAAATAAAACAAATAAAAGTCTATCGAATTATATTTCTTCAAAAAAACAATATCAATCAGGAGAATTAATATAGCCATTCAAAGGTCCTGTAGCAATCAAATAGTAGCAAGAGAATCCATTTGTTATTAACATAAGTGATATTCATCAAAGATAGTCCTTAGTTCAAAAAGGAACAGACAAAGCTTCTCGATTACTAAAAGAATAGATGACGAAAGATTTCGATAATATTATGGGCGAAGTAGATGAAGAAAGTACTGCAACTTAAGAGGCGACTCATAAAAAAGAACAATATGAATCAATAAAAATCGAATAAGATGATAATCTGAAATAAAGTTTATTAAAAGATAGAATAAAGAAGAAACAACTTGCTTTTGCTTAACTTAAAAAAGAAGCTTTGAAAGTTTTAACTGATTTATGATTTACTATTTTGAGTTAATTATATTAATGTAGTCACCATCAAGGGTTATACAGATTTTTTGTCACTTTTTTGGTGCTTTTTTTGCATCTTTTCCTGCTGGTGCTGCTTTTTACATTCTTTAGAAAAATGTGTCAGGATCATTCCATTTTGGATTTGCCTACTTTAAGATAGTTTGTTCCCAGTCATCTACATCATTTACTACTCTTTGTTCTTCTTGTTTTTATTCCATTTTAACTTTCTCGGTCCACATAGGTTTAGTAAAGATTGATTTTAGTTTATTCGGGTCAAGAGTAGTACTTTATCCAGTTCTAACTCTAAAACCGGTGCAACCTGGAATAAGTCCTCCAGCATTATAGAAGTTAGACTAATATTAAGGATATTTATAGCTTTTATCGCCCAAAGAAGCAACAGTAAGATTATTTCGTTGACCATCTAATCCAAGTACTTTCATTTTGGTTTGCATTCTTGACTAAACTTCATAGTGATTTCCTTTACTCTGATTAGCACCTGAATAAACTCTAATTCCTTAATTACTATTAAAATACCTTTATTTTGTATTTCAGCATTTGTTTCTCTTCCTCCTGATATATGTCCCTTTTCCATTCTTTTTCTTTCAACTTGTTAAGGCAAAGGAATATGTTTTATGCCTCTTAAGTCAATATCTTTGGTTTGCGAGTAATATTTTTATTCGTAGACTTTGAGGCAAGGTTTGAATTGATATTAGTTTGATAGTTTTTATTGATAAGTTTTTATTCTGTTTTGCTGTGGGATGGATGAAGGTTGTAAGAGGTTATTTAGTTATCCTTCAGGCTTAAGATGCACTTTTCCTCCTGAAAAGCGTTGTGAATGAGCTCCTTTCCACTCTGGTTGTTGCATAAATACTATATATATTATTACAATAAAAATCAAAATTTTGTGGCATGGAAAATAAATCGGGGTTGGGGTTGGGGTTGGGGTTGGGGTTGGGGTTGGGGTTGGGGTTGGGGTTGGGGTTGGGGTTGGGGTTGGG
>CAXIUT010000207.1:0-36750 GCA_964035545.1 Bugula neritina
CCCAACCCCAACCCCAACCCCAACCCCAACCCCAACCCCAACCCCAACCCCAACCCCAACCCCAACCCCAACCCCAACCCCAAAAAATATTAATATCAGCTATAGTGTGTTATACTTACTTCATAATAGTAAATCATTGATAATAATAAATTAAATCATTTCTATATTTGCGAGTAGTTATTGAAGAAAAGTCTGGTAGAGTCACTTTAATATTTTTATCCATTTTTCAAGATAGCATTTGACTGTATTTCCCAGCTAACAAAGTCTTCTTCTCTTGTTATCTATTCAAAAGACTTCATCTTGAATATTTGTTTTTGAAAAGCCAATGAGAAACAAACTCTTCCTTTGGCTTTTATTTTAACTGCCAGTTGCTTTAGAAGTTTTATAAAAATTAAAAATCTTACTCCACACTATCGATACTCAAAATATTCTATATAATTATAGTAGTTTTACCTCCAAAGTAGTCTTCTACATTTTATATCAGAATCATACCAAAATTTGGATGACTTTATTGGAGGTGTTTCCAAATAAAAGAAATCAAATCATCTGTTGATTCCAAATACACAAAATGAATTTTTTTTAATATACTTGTTTTTAGCTATTCTTTGTAACCAAACTATGTTGAGTTTTTTAGTCTTTTATTTCTAATGACGATGCAGTTAGAAACTATTTCTGTTGGACTTTGGTTTTTTGTTTTTTATATGATTTTAGATTACTAGTAGCAGTGCTTGAAAGTGTAAGTTCTTAAGAGAGAAGTGTTGTCAGAACCCGCCTTGAATATAAACATTATTTATCAAATTATTATATATCTAATATAAATAGTCATTTTATTAAACTCTTATTAAATATAAAAATACAAAAGAAAAGAATATCAAAAGAAGGTCATATTTCTGGATAGATAAGTGCTTATTATCTAAAGACTTCTAAAGGAAATATCTTGCCTCCTTCTTACAAATACTTAGGATAGTGGTATATTTAAGGAGCTCTCCATTCTTCTCTAATCTTTACTATTTCTTATAAACTTAAGTATCTAGCACATTGACTTTCATCATCTGCTACTGTTTTTGGTTTTTGATATTGATCTTTAGGCTATCCATAGTAGATAACTCTAAATGCTTATTTACCGAAGTTAACTTGGTCGATTGAAAGAAGACCTTTTATTTATAGATCGATTGAAGCTTATTCTTTAGTTTATCTGATGGCAGCCTGAAGATGGTTTTAATACTTTTATAAAGCACCTCCTGGAATCCACCACTTGCCTGTTCTTTCTTGAACGCAGAGATATTTGTTATCTTTGTTGCGGCAGATAATAAGAGAGTATCTGCCAATTTCTGTTAATTTACTGGAGAGTGACATTGAAGATTCAATATTATTGATAATTATGATAAATTCAAATTAAATAAAGAAGTTACTTATTGGATCAAATACTATCTTTTTGACATAATGAGCGTTTAGGGCTTTAAAGTGGAATTAAAGATGCTATTTCAACTTATTTTTATCTAGATTTTGACAATGATTTTAATTATTGTAATAATCTTTTTGGACTTTAAAGGTCACTCTTCTGATCTCTGCTTTCAGTCTAAATGCTCAATGCCAATCCATTTTGGTTATTATGAAGAGTAATTTTATCTTTGAGTTGCTTTTTCAATTGAATAATATATGCCTAATCAATTCCTTTTGACATTTCTTCATTAACTAAGGAGGTCTAATCCACTATCTATTTGCTAAGTTCTTTTTTTTCGTTTGGTTTAAATTTAAAGAGAATGATCATTATCAAGTTGAAGATAAGAGCAATAAAGAGAATAGCTAAGAGGAGTATAGGTGCATAGCTAGTCAAAATAGTTGTATCTTATGAATCTTTGGTTATTAAACAATATGTGTATATACCTGTAATGGATAAGATAAAGATACTGTTAGTAATTGGTCTAATGTTCTATTCATATGGACGAATAAGGATTTAAAGTATCAGCCATATACCACTAAGAGATAGAACAATATAGAGGCTAAATTCATTTTCCCAGAGGAATCCAATAATCAAACTAATGACCATTCTGAAAAGAATGACCAAAATATACCAATTTTGAGATACTTTTCCTTTTTTGAAAAAAAGATTTGAACTATCCAAAGTTTTTCTCAAAACAAATGAACAGAACTGAATAGAAGATTATCAATATCTAGAAGAGACCTCCCATTGCTATCCCTACTATCTTTTGATCATCGAATGAGATACTTAACCCAAGGGATACTCCTAGGTGAATTTGAACAATGAGTAAAGCACATAATATCCACTATTTTAGAAAAGAGTAGGCTTTGATTCTCCATTCTTTAACCTTTTTAAAACTAGCTACTAAACGAATTATCAGACCTATTAAGAAGGTAAGAACAATAATAATAAACGAAATGAAAAAGTTCGAAAAGAATGAAGCTTTGAAGTATATCTACTATACTCTTTGAAATAGATTGTCTGAAGAATTGTCAGGGATAAAGTTACTGTAAAAGTTAACTATCTTCAAGTGTCGAAGAGGAACCATCATCAGCTATAATTTTTCTAGAAGCAACAAGCAGGAATAGGCAAGTTGGAATATCAATAATGCTTATATTCCCATAAGTTTACTGACAAAGATCATCGAGAAAAGCCACAGAGCAAGAGCTAGGATAGCTACAGTCCAAACTGCATATTCTATCTTTTAAGCTGTTTAATACTACTAATCAGAATATACTTTGAGGGCAAGGTTGTTAGTAGTAGTTTATGGAAGAGATGCTCTAGTTACAGGCATATAGAAGTATGCTGGTATCGCAGGAGGTTCAAAATCTATCGAGAGATCCATATTATTCAAAGAGGTTTCATAAGTAAAGGTCATTGATACATCACCAGAATCTCCATTGTAAGTAGTGTTACTGGTAGCAACTGGAAAGTTTGGAATGAAAACTGCATTGAAATCAAGCAGAGATAATTACTGAAGGGCAGGTTTAAAAGAAGCTTTAAGATATACTGTGTTAGAATTTTAGTCTTTGATGACCGACAAAACATCAATTTATATTGTCCCTGAATAAGAGCAAAGAGAAGAGGAGTTTGAAGTTCCTCCGACACAAGTGTAATCAGTTTCAACAGTGCAGTTTGAAGAACAGCCATCTCCATCAATTTGATTGCCATCATCACATTATAAGTTGTAGAGCAAACCATCTCCACAAACCTAAATGCAGATGGAATTATCCAGGTAGAAAAAAGAATTACATTCAGTACATATCGAATCAGAAAAGCAATCTAGGCATCCAATTGCATGACATTTTTAGCAGACAGACATTGAGTTGATAAATTATCCATAAGTACACTCGCATTAATTGGTAGTTAAATTTAACTAGAATCCAAAAGTTGGATCACAAGAAGTGCAACCATCAGTATTACAGTCAAGACATCCAGGCATAGCTCCACATAACTAGCAATCAGTTCCATTAACGAACATTCCTTCTTAGCAGCCGCATTCATTGTTAATAAGGGTAAAGTTGTTGAAAGTATCACAGATATCACAGATCGAAGAGGAAGAACATCTGAGACAACCAGTCATACAGCTAAGACATGTAGTTGGATCTTCTTGGTAATATTGAGGTAGACAGACACAATTTCCTTGGTCAAGAGTGAAGTTAGTAGTGCAGCTGAGACAAAGGGTCTAAGAAGCACAGCTTTGGCATGCAGTAGAAAGACTTGTATTACAAAGAAGACAGTCACTACCATCAAAGTAATAAGTTACCATACATTTGCATAGGTCACTATTAGAAGGATCTGTTTAGAAGAAAGAAGCACTATCACAGAGTAAACATTGGAATGGTGTACTGGTACTACATGTCAGACATCCAGAGTTGTTAGATGGACAGAGAGGCATTTCTTAACAAGTACTATTAACACTAAGATAATAACCTGATATGCAGATGCAACTAGGAGAAGAAGGATCTTGCATGAAGTTGGATAAAGAGTCACACTAACACTGTTGACTACTGCTATTTAACACATAATTAGTTGTTATTGAACAGTTGAGGCAAATTGAACTCGAAAGACATTGATAACAGCCAACAAGAGGACATACTACTGGAATGCTGAAGCTGTCAAGGTAATATCCAGGAGCTGCTGAACAGCTATCATTCAAAAGTATATAATTCGCTATTAGATCGCATGAGGTACATTCAATATCAGATAGACAAGTTTGACAACCTGGCATGACTACTGGGCAACCTACAGGAGTATTTGAATTGGGAGTTGTCCAGTTAAGATAATAGCCTACATCAGCTAGACATTCATTAGTTGAAGAACTAAAGATGTAGTGATTGGTTGAATTGCAGCCTAAGCATAAGCTAGAACTAGAGCAATAGGTGCAACCTTGATCTATTAAAGCTGAACTACATGCTTTGAAGTTATTTGTATTTAAATTGATACTATAGCTGAGAATAGTATCTCCAATGAAGTCAGTGAATATAATTCCAACATAAGTCAAACTTTGACTAACGATGTAGTTGTATGCGAGGGTATTGATGCCTTCAAAAGCGATTGTGCAGATTCCAATGAAGCAGGCAACTCTAGGAAAATCAGGGTAGCTTTTTTTGAAACCAGGAGTAGTAAGACCTGTAGCTAATCGAGGGTGACTGTTACCTGGACTTGATTTTCCACTTGCTACGAAGTAAGGGAAGGAGCCAAAGTGACCTGTCCAGAAACTGAGTTGAGAGGATCTGATTTGATTTGAAGAGGAAAGAAAACTTTTTACTTCCATCCATTTTTAGTATTGATCCCAGTTGGTTGAATATTTTTTATGAGGAAGTACATTAAATGTAGAATATAAAAGTCCATAAATATTATTCGCTATAAAATCTTGAATAATAATAATCTTTCCTCTGACTTAGCCTAATATTGGATTTTGAGTAGTTGGTTCCCAGATAACATCAAGATAGTTGTTGTGATAGCTCTGATAAGTTTCTTAAAATGTTCTGGTATTCCCCGAAGGATTATATTATTCCACAATATGAAGAAGAATTGTCTAAGTAGGGTACGACTGCAAAAAACTTTTAACGGTTGATAATACTGAATCTAAATCAGCATTCAGGTAGACCAGCCTATCATGGACAGTAAATGTATCTTTGTAGTGTCTGCATCTAATGTCAAGAGGTCTCATTCCCATTTTCATTTGGTTCGTGAGAGAGTTGCTTTGAGTCTGAAAAGCATCTCCCCAAGTTCCTTGTCCCATACTGGAGTGGGAACCAATAAGAGAGATCTATCTGATGGGAACTCCATCATCCAGATTGCTCATCCAAGAGGCATTGAATTGGTTGGACGCTTCATGATTATAAAGTTGTTGTGGGTAGACGATGCAAAGTAGAAAGAGAATGGATGTGAGGATTATGAGGGATAACATTAAACAATTAAATATGTTGAAGTAAGAATATTATTAAGATATTATTAAAGAAAACAAGATTATTGATAAGGTCAAAGAATAATAAATAAATAAAAAATTAACTAAAAAATATTCTACAGTTTAATTAACTATTATATTTGAGATAGATTTTAAGGCTCAATAACCTTTCAATTTTTATAAAAATTAAATCATATTTTAGATGATTAATATCAAGTTTATGAATAAATTTTCAAGGAGCCGTTTTTTAAATTTAAATTCAATTTGATAAATAATTAAGAATTATCTTTCAAGCCTAGATGAAAAATTGACGAATAAAAGGTTTAAATGTTTTTATAAATTTAAGAATTTAAAGTCGAAAGAAAAAAATACTTCTACTAAAGATGTTAAAAAACTTTTTATTTTAGATTCTTTATTGAATTACTTCATGAAAAATAAATCATTAAAATACCAGGTAGCTATGTTGAATATGACGGCAAATATCTTTATCTTGAGTTAAATTAGAAAAATTAGAATATGAGAATCAGAAATAGAGAGAAGAAAATTTATTACACAAACAGTAAGGAATCTTTTAATGATAATATTTTTAAAATTATAGGTAATTACAAAATCATAAAAAAATATCTTATCAAAGAATAAAATAAAATAAAATAAAAACGATGAATAATTTTAATGAACGGAGTGTTTTTAATGACTAATAATTTTGATTTAATAATAATCAATCAATCAAGATAAAATTAAAAATTAACAACTAAAACTTTGATAATTTAGATTTTCACAATATTATCTCTAAGATAAAAAATGATTTTATTCAAGAATTCAAATAAAATAACTTAACACTGTTTATTATAACTATGATAAATACTAAAGACAAATTTCCTGAGATAAGTAATAATAAGTTGATATTGATATTAAAAAGATATTGGCATCATTAAATTCTTTCTAATGAGTGGAGATCATTAATTTACAAGTTTAATCACAACAAAAAGACTATCTAAAACTATTTAAATGATGATAGAATTTGTATAGAATAAAGAAAAATACAGAAAGATACAGATCTTAAAAACATTATTAATTAAAATTCTTTTTGACCTAGATAAAGATCTTTTTTTCACAATAATATTTATTATTACTGAAATATTTTATTCATTTTTGTGGTTTAAATGATTAAAATATGAATTAATATTATAAATAAAGTGCTAAATTGGATTGAGGATAGTTTCTGGGAGTTCCGCTGTTAAAATATGGTTTATTTGAGTTTCTTGGATTAAAAATTATTATTTTTTAATAGGATATCATGAGTAGATCTGCAGCTAAACAATCTGCCAGTTCAGTCAAGGCACCAAGCAAGCCTGCCTCTTCCGCATGGAAGGACCGTCTCAATGCTTAAGACTACGAAGAACTCAAAAACACCTTTGAAGTCTTCGATGAAGATCATAGCGGAACCATTGATCCAGAAGAAATCAACAAAGTCCTTGAAGAATTAGGCCTCGACAGAAGAAGCCCCTATGTGCTTACCCTAGTCAATGCTCTTAAGGATAAGGGACGTCCCATCCACCTCGAAGAGTTCATTGACATTGTTGGAAACTATGTTGGAGAATGCAAGAGCAAAGACGGACTTAGACGTGTCTTCAAGAACTTTGACAAGGATGATAATGGAGTTGTTGACTTCTAAGAGTTCAAGGCTATGGGCAAATACCTCAAGGAAGGTATCAATGATGACGACATTCTTTAGATGATGCACAGCACTAGCATCAATCATAAAACCTCAACCAACGAAGGATTCACCTTCGATGAGTTCTACACCGTTGTCTCCAAGTTCGCCAAATGAACCTGATCGACCCATTCATTATAAATATTATTCATCCTATCATTAAGCATCAACTTATCATCTTCACCCTTTCAAATAATTTACTCCCATTTCAAGATTTGAATTTCTCAAAAGTGTTTCTTTTATTCCATTGTTAAAACTTGTTGGTAGTTTATAATTAAACGTTAACCTTATAATTATTTATGCTTTTTTGAGGTTTTGTATAATATTCTATTTCGATATGAGCAGAACAACTACAACGCTTGCTGATTTTTAAATCATAGGTAAACTTGGAGACGGTTCCTTTGCCGAGGTCTTCAAAGCTAAACGCAAGTAGGATGGTCTATTCTACGCCATCAAAAAAGTAACTCTCACATCATCCAGATTAGAATGACTAGAATCAAATAAAAAGATAGATAAAACGCACTTAACTAAGTCAGAATCTTAGCCTCGGAAGAAGGTCCAAATATTATTGAGTTCAAATAAGCATTTTATGATTATTCTAATGCAACTCTCTGCATAGTAATGGAGTATGCTGAGAAAGGAGACCTCCTAAAACTCATTCATACCCATGCAAAAAAGAATAATAAAATATAGGAGTCATAAATATGGAAAGCTATGGTTCATATTAGCAATGGTCTCAAGTGCTTGCATGACAAAAAGATAGTTCACAGAGACCTAAAAGGAGCAAATGTTTTTATTACTGAGTCAGGCACTTACAAACTGGGTGATCTCAATGTATCCAAAGTTATTAAAGATAATCTAGCAAGGACACAGACTGGAACTCCTTACTATGCAAGTCCTGAAGTTTGGAAGGACCAGCCTTATGGTACTAAAAGTGATATTTGGTCTTTAGGATGTGTACTCTACGAGATGGCAGCTCAGAGACCTCCTTTTACTGCCAATGATATTCAAACGCTCTACAAAAGAGTTATGACTGGCTACTATCCCAGGATACCAGCCTGTTATTCAAATGATCTTTCTGAGACAATCGGGTGGCTTTTGAAACTGAATCCAAAAGACAGACCTTCAGCTTGTTAACTTGTTCAAAATACTATGGTTCAGAACCATTACTATGAAGAAGATTGGAATTAATTTGAATGGAATACATCGTTATTATCTACTATTAAGCTTCCTCAAAGAAACTATCAGTTGATAAATGAGATCCTTCCTGAATCTCAGTATCACAAAAAAGAAAAAAGATAAAGTTCAAAATAACAGACGGCTGTTAACAGTTTTTTCAAATAAAAACAAAATATATATAATGTTTAAAAAGACTACAGTCAATCAAGATTAAAAGCTAAAAGCACATATAATCCTATTAAACAAATAACAAAATAAAAACCTCTTAATACTGAATAAAGATAGAGAATAGCATCTTCCTATAAACCAAGTAACTAAACTGACCAAAGATAAAGAATGTCGTCATATTGTCATCCTAATTATCCCAATAAACAAAAATAAAACATATCTAACTACCAGAAAGAACGAGTAGCTTCATACTGCCAACAATAATCATCAATCAATAAAATATCTATTTTCAGATAAAATCAAAATAAACCTAAAATATCTAAAAAGGTTGAAGAAAAGATAAAATCTCCTGTTATCTAAAAAAAATAAAGAAAAATTGGAGATTCAGTTGTCCAGTCGAGATCTACTACTCAAACATGCAGAAAAAAAGTATAAAGTTTGATGAGTAGGATAGGCCCTTCTGGTACAGATAGAAACAAATAGAACTTCAGAAGAATAGGCGCACAGATAGTTAACAATGCAATCAGAAAAAGAACCTTCATAGATGCCAACTGACTGATATTCTTTCATTTTCCATAAAATAAATGTTACTATTGATTTATCTTTAAAATAAGAGTTATCCAATATCCATTATTTCATAAATAAGAGGTCGAGAACTAAGAAATGATAAGTTTTATGTATTGATTATGATCACTGAGCGGAAGGCTGCGCGGGTAACGATCCTCCGTCTGTATAATATATTCAATACTCTATTCGTATTCAGCCTACAACTTAATCCAATCCTCCAAAACCATTTAGAACTCCTAGAAAACTAAGTTATGAGTCAAACGGTTTCTTCGAGGTGCATACTCCACGAAATAGTTCTTATGCGATGATAGCTCTTAGACTGAACGGTTGATGGCGATTCCAGTCCTGAATGATAAGTGAAGTACCAGTAGTGAGGCATCCAGAGAAGAGTGCTCATTCCAAGAGCCAGTTTGAAGTCTCTTCCGAGATAGTCATCGTAGAGTGATTTGTAGAACCAATATCTGTTTCTGAACACGATACTGCCCATCCAACAATTAATATAGATAATAATAGACAGAATCACGAAGTGTTCTGAGTCTTAGCGCTTTTGAATTTATTTATTGCATTTAAACTATTAGCAATGGCCTCAGACACCTTCTTCTGTAACTAGTTAGTCTTGGCCACCTTTGTCTATCCGCCACTCTTGAAACTAGGATTAGTATCAGTCGTAGAACTACTTGCAATTCCTTTCTCGCTCATAAATAAATTTTATCTAACTTTTTGATTCTTTGGACTCATTTCTAATTTGTTTCCTTGAAAATTTATTGATTCTTTATGCTTTAATTGCATTTTAGGTTTTTATCTTGGCTAGCTTTAAACTTCTAAAGAAACTTCTTAAATCTGATTAGGAGGAGATGATATTATAGTGTTAGATTTAGGAGAATTCATAATTGCAAGATTAGGCGTCCCTCTGATAGTTGCTCGAGGTGAAACAGGTATCATTTTAGTTTCTCCGTCTTCAGCCTAGAGTACATTTAGAAAATCTTGAACATAAAGCTCTCCAGAAGTTTTCATAGTTTTGTATTATTTGTATTTGACTGCCTAGAATCTAGCAAATTTGTCATTAGGACTGAACAATCTTTTTGTTTCTCCCTACCTTTCAACTACCATAGCTGGAACTCCATTAATATAGAAAGAAGAAGTGGCAAAAGATTTTTTGTATTACTGTTGTTGGATTACTTCAAGTTGATTATTATTTCCTTTTTTCTGGATCTTGTTTATGATGTTAACTTCTTTTTGAATTATCACATTTTGAACATTCTTTATTGACTTCAAAGTACCTTTGTTCTATACTCCTGATTGAACTAAAGCTTGTTATTTTGGAACATCTGAACAAAGATTAGCTTTTCCTTTCTCTATAGCTTCTAATATTTTTAAAATTTTTGTGTTTTATTTCTTCTAAGGGATTGATAACTTCGATTGAACTTGATTTTTAACTGCAGATTTCTTATCAATATATCCTTGAAGTTGCTGTCTAATTTGTTCTTTATATTTCTTCTTTAAAGAAAGCTTATCCACATTGGCTTCTACTTCAAAGCTAGGGTCTAAAAAGAATTTAGCATCTCCTCCATCACTCACTCCCATATTCTATTTACGAAAAGATGTGATGATACCTCTGTCAGCTAAATACCTAGAAAAAAGAATTAATCGCTGCTCGTAGTTTTCAATGAACTATCGACTCACTGAAACATACCACTTTTAAAGAGCAGTTGCAATGTACTCAAATAAGAGGTAGTAATCATTGTTCTACTCTTGTGCACTTTCCAACTTAATGAGGCAATCATGCTTGAGAGCAGCTTGAATTCTTGCTTTTTGAAGTTGTTTGTCGTTTTTGGGTATTAATTTTCTAACAAGGTGTTTGTTAGTTGAGTTTTGTTCTTGGAGGATTCCAAAAGGGTATTATTTATCGATGGTAAGAGTGGGTCCCTTCCACATTAATAATTATCAAAATGAAAATAAAGGTAAAAGCTGCCGATTAAATATCTCCTTTTATTCTGATAAATAATACCTCTATAAATTCTTCAATAACTATCTTTACCACAATATAAGAAATATATCTACTTTCCTTATTCCAATTTTTAAAATATGATATCTAACCTTAATATTATCTTCTAAAATAAAAACACAAATAATTTACTACTATATTATTCGATCAGATTGTTCTAATCATCTATATTTATAAAATATTGATGATAATTGATTCTAAAATGTGTGTTATTTTGTCTTGAGTTAGAATTTGTCTTTAGTGGTATTTTGTAGTGTTTAGAGTTATATTGTAACTTATTTAAATGTAGAGAAGAGAAACAGAGATTATATCAGGGACTGATATGAACCTAGTTAACGATGTCGAGATGCAGTACTACTAAGTCCTCAAGGTTCTTATAGATCCAGAATTATAACCTCTAAAAAGCAGAATAACAGTATCTATTCAATAACTTAGATGCTTTATAACAATCTAACTTAGCATCTGGAAAGCGAGTAAAATCATCAAAGGAAATGTAAAATGAATAAAAGTGATATTGACAACTTTGCTACTCGTATTGCTAGTTGTCAAAAGGTGGTCTAATAGGAAGGTCAACAAGCAGACAACATCAAAAAAGATCTATAAAAACTACAAATATAAACAGAGTAGCTTAAGAAAAAAGAGGTTGATGCTAAAGATCTACTCAATAGGCATAAGTTACAAATGAGTATAATATAAAAAGATTGTGTGAAAGGGTTAGAATAAATATAGATCAGACAATAAAATGAGTAGAATTAGTTGAAAAAGAAATTAGATTAACAACTGAAGATCAAAGATTAGTTGCAAAGTAAACAAACTTCATTGATGAACCAACAAAAATATGGTATTTAAGAAATATCTGAGTTACAGAAAAAGCATTCTTAGATTAATATTAAGATAGACGATTTGAGATAGAAGATAAAATAAATCGAAGAAAGAGATTCAAAGTAGAAAAAAAATAATGATTCTAAAAAATCTACACTGAATAATGCTAAAATATAAAAAGATAGTTTAAAATAAGCAAAAAGACAACTTGAAAAAGGAATAGCATAGCTAGATAAATAAATATAACAGACAGCCTAAAACCTAAAAAACTAAAAAAAGAACAAAGACGAACAGCACAGGTCAAAAGTTAAACTATAAAAACAAAAAGAGCAATACTAAAAAGACTACAACAGAAAGGTAGATTAAGTACAGAAATTTTAGTCAACTATGAATGAAAGAAATTAATAGCATTCTAGCAAATAATAAGAATATCATGATTTATTGAAAGCTAAGGTAGATGTATAGAGATAACATTAACTGGCAAAAGCACTAAGAAATCAAATACTCACTTAAAATTAATAACTTAACAGGTAGAAGTCACATCTTATATAAATTAAAATAATATAGCAAGAACAACTTGAAAAACTTATAACATAAAAATAGAAGAATAAAGCTAGGATTAATTAATTTTTATCTAAAAAGTTATAAAAAGATAAACAGTGGAAAAATAGTGAGGCTAAATAAAGATAAATAGAGTTTTTGAATTTGTAATAAGTAAATAAACTAAAAAAGATAAAGAATTAGGTGACAAGTTATCAGATAGAACATTAGAAGTTATCGAAAGTGTTAGAACAAATAAAGAAAGAACAAGAAAAATATGGAATAGAAGCATCACATGCTCATTCTAAGTACTATCAAACTTTATAAGAGTTAAAAATAAAAAATACTCAAATTCAAAATCTTCAAAGATAAAATCAATAAGTTTAAAATAAATGTAAACATCAACAAAATTTATATGAAGCTGTGAGAAGTGATAGAAATTTATATTCTAAAGATTTTCTTAAATCAAAAGATTAGATAAGTGAACTAAAAAAGAAGTATAAGAGAATGACCTATGCTGTCTAGCAACTTAGATAGTAAATTAAAAATAAAGATCAAAAATTGGTTGAACTTGATAAAGACTATAAAAAAGTAGAGGCTTAAAATGTAAAAATCAAAGCAGATAAAAATAGAGCAAAAGCACAAATCCAATCAAACTAAGAAGTGATAAAAAATCAATAGAATCATATCAATCACATGAAGAAGATCATTCAGGCAGCTAAACAACAAAAAGCAAAGCAACAAAAAGACTATGATATGGTAAGAAACTAAAGAGATATATTAGGAACTCAATTGATCAAAAGAAATCATGAACTGTCTATCCTGTATTAAAAAATAAAGTTGTCTAATTCTAATCTGATTAAAGGCAATATCTATTGTCAACAAAAATCAAAAGAACTTAATGATTTTAAACTTAAACTCGCTACACTGAGAAATTAGTATCTATCGATTGATTCACAAATTAGATGTATTGATTAGCTTAAAGCTTAAATCAGTTTTAAATAAAAATAACTACTCAATCAAAGAGCTAAAGTAAAAGCTCTTCAAGACTAACTATAAAACCCAATGAATGTCCATAGATGGAGAAAACTAGAAGCAACTGATCAATAAAATTATTAAAGAATACTTAAAATACAAACCCTTCAAAGGTATCTTTTATTTTATTCTTAGACGACTCATCTCCAAGACTTAAGAAGTATAAGCCAAATAAAATTTGATCAGAGATAAAGAAAAACTCTTTTTAGAACTAAAAAATGTATTAGCTAGGCAACCTGGATCTGAAATTCACGAACAGTTGATTAAATACAAGTAGGCTTTGAAGTAGAAGACTGGGCAGATGAAAAAGATGAAGAATGAACTGTAAAATGCTCATGATGAGATGAACAGAGTAAGATTCGAGGTGGATAGAATAAAGAACGATATGGGTAAAATGAAGAGAGAGTATTTCTAGTTAAGAGAAGCTAGTGAGAAAGAAGTTCTTAATGAAAGAAATCTCGCTCATTAAATGGCAAATGTCAACAATGAAAAACCTAGTTTAGCAGACATGAACATCTCAACACTTAAAAAATGATAGAATCAGTATTATCATAAAATAGAAAATATTACTATCTTTACTTCTATAATATATAAGATCGTTGTTGGGATTGGGGTTGGGGTTGGGGTTGGGGTTGGGGTTGGGGTTGGGGTTGGGGTTGGGGTTGGGGTTGGGGTTGGGGTTGGGAAAAGAAAAAAGTTGGTTTCAGTTAAAAAGCCACCGTTATGCATAATTTACATGATAAGATTAAGTAGTCATAATAGTCAGAATCAGAAAGATAAACATATATCAAAAGAACTCCTATTCTCAAGAACAAAAAAACTTTTAGCACCTTTAGAACCAACAAAAATAAAATAGATCAGCTATTTAGATCAGTTTACTAAAAAATAAACATTCAAAAACCAAAAAGAACAAAAATAAAAAGCATGATTAAAGGTAACCTAAATTTCAAAAAATAAAATCAAAAAGAATAAATCCCATAAAATATAATAGGAACTCTTTATCGGCAAAATATAAAAAATTATAGCCCTTACCTATCAGCTCTCCAACAAATTTAAGCAGAACCAGGTATTAGCACTCTCTAAAAGGAAAAAATATCGAATCTTTGTCATATAGGAGCTGCTAAATAATATTTAATAACAAAAAAATATTCACAAGGACCTATCTATAGTCGAGTCAACATCCAAATCAGACCATATATGCAATAGAAAATGTATGAATAAGTCAAGAGTAGAGAGCAGAAATATGACAATGTAGTTTTTATTCCTTGCAATGATTTGGCTCTTAGTTTCAATCCCAATAACTACCCCTAAGAACTCAGCTATTCTATTGGAGATAAAGAATTTTAGTGGACAATTCGTAGTGTAAACTCAATAATTTAAAAAGAATATCTCAATTATAAATCTTCAAGTATCCAAATGTTTTCAGATTCTCTACTTACTAAAATAATACTAGTTTCTATAGTTTTTTGAGTTTTCTTTTTCTTCTTATTCTTGCTAAAAGTATTTCTTTCTAACTTAGGTATATTTCCAGTGATATTTGTTTTCATATTAATTTGGATTTTTTTGTCAAGCTACGACTGCAAGTAGAAGTTGTAGTCCATAGTTCGTTCAAAAAATGTAACAACAACTATTTTATAAAAAATACAAATCTTTTTCTAGACAATAAATACAGAACAAACCGAATGGCGAGTGGGTGAGGACTTCTATTGGCTACAGATACATTTTATAAAAAGGAAAAAAATAGTTTTAAGAAGATGAAATAGTATATTTAACTAGATAAGTGATCATTTTTTGGATTATTTACGTTTTCTCATTTTTCTGATAGATATCATTTCTAGTGTATTTTCTTTAATAACTTTTCTTTTTTTACCAGTTTTGCCCATAAAGTATTCTTCCTCATCTTATCCAGAATCGCTATTGTTCCAAGAACTAAATCTTTGTTTTAAAATTTATGTTCTTTTTTTCTTCTTATTTTATATTTTCGATATTTAATCTGATAAATTTGGATCTGTCTTGATATCGACTACCTTTCTGATTTTTCTGATATGAATGTTTCTGTTGAGAAGCTAGCTTAACTAGCTGAGCTGTTCAGTTGGTATTAGTTTAAGAGAAGATGTGTACGATTAGTTATAATTTTGTTTGAAATGATTTATTAGAGTGTTGACTTGTTTTGGTAATTCATCTGAAAACTAATCTGGAAATTCAATTTTGATGTAGAGATCGTTTAATTCTTTCTAATAATCGCTAGGAATTTTGAGTTAGTTTGGTTGGTTTCTTAGCAAGTAGAGTACTATGGTTAATATATGATGTTTTTTATTTGAGGGAATGTTTTAAAATGTTTTTTGGAGGATGAAGAGTAAGGTGCAGGCATCTTAGGCTGGGAATGATAGAAGTTATGTAAAATATAGAATTTATTATATCTATATTGTTTGTTTTAGAATGGCTTTGAGGATAAGTTTAAAGTTGATTGCTCTGATAAAAATCAAAGGATTTTCTTATATTAATTCATTTTTCATAAAAATATTTACTATTTATACTGTTATTTTATGTGCTTATGTAATATGAACTTAATTCAATTGCTAATTATGTCTAATGAATATTCTTTGTAGAATAATGATAGTATTAGACAGATTGATTAGATTCTTTTAAAGCATTTATTCAGGGAAGTAGACGAAGTAGCTGTAGGCCTAGATCATCATTTCAGTTACCAAATTTACCATTAATTTATCATCTTACTAACATTCTTTATTTTCATCTTTTAAACATTTTCTCTGGATCAAATCTGCGAGTATATACACTTATTTTTAATCAAATTACCAATTAAAAAAATACACTTTAGTTTTCTGTAAAAACCCTAGCAGCTCTTTAGGAACAAAAGAACGACACTACAGTAAGAGATCTACTATCATGAATATATAGGCAGCCATTTGGCAGTTACATGCTACCTAAAATAGATCTACTAATGACCACAACAAATCGTATAGTTCTGGGTGATCGATGCAGTATTCTTATTGTTAGGCTATTTAGCAGCAGACAGAAAGAAAGTTTATTGCTTCGCTTTCTGAAGCTTTTACACTTGGATTTTTCAAAGATTACTATACGATGGCGAATTGATGGGGCAGTTGTTATAGTATGTATTTGACCATGTTTATTAAAAACTAGCTATCAAAGTAGTTGATTTTTTAGGATATCAATCTTTAAAGAATAACCCATTTGTATCTATGACTGCCTAAATCAGAGAAGCGGTTGATGAATAAGGTAATTACGTTTTGAGAAAACATTTATACTTTTAAATTGACCAAAAACTAAATAACAAATACTTATTCTGAAAAACTCATTTTGTTTTAAATAGATTTAACCATAAAGTATTCCAAACCATCTCTAGTGATCGAACCTTATTCAACATAAATAAGCATAGCAAATATAAAACTTCTTATAAACTTATCTTCTAAATCTATATAATCAGCTAGCGAAGGCAACAGTTAAGAATCGATCTTTGATTTGTTTGACAACTTGTTACACAAAATAAACAGTCCTACTTCTATTCGAGAATTCCAATTTCTTACGGTTTATTGTATCTCAGTTATTAACTATTATTCTTTTATGAGTAGCATTCTTATCAGGTAATCGATGAATTCTTCATATCCATTGATTGAATCGTACATTGTTTTTAAGACAGATGATATTATTGAAAGAGGTGTTAGTCTGTTTCTATTCTAGAAGCAGTCATCGAGATCTTCTAGACATTATTCAGGATCTTAAAAGAATAGTTCTCTAGATTATCCTATAAAACTTTTAATAAAAGGAATAATAATTTATATTGTTATTTTTTATGCCATTTTTAATGATATTCCTTCTTTTTAGATAATGCAGCCAATCAGTCCAATAAAATATTTATATCCGAATTAAAATTGTCGTATGATTTCATTTTAATTATTTTTTAGTTATTCTATTTTTATTCTTAGAGAATATATGATCGAAGATAGTGTTTTTATATTTATTAGTCTTACTTCTTACTAGTACTAAAGCTAACAAGATGATAGGATGACCATATGCACTACATAATATAATAAATACCTTCAGATGCTAATGTTTTTATTGTATGCAATTCTGCAAATTATCTTCTGCTTCTATAAAACATTATATCACGCAATTCTGAACCCTACTCATAAGCAGGAGCACCATAGTTGTAAATAAATTATAGTTGTTTGTGGAAAGCCAATGTTTTACCTATCTCAACTAGTGCTGGCAAATACATGTCATTCAATCTGTCGACTATTTCCTGCCAAAACTTCCAAACCTTCCGAACCAAGCAAGCATTGTCTTACATATTCTATTCATTTACTACGAATTAGTGGATAGTAAAAAATGTGCTAGTCAGATATTTGAAATAGTACTAATCGACTCCTTTTTTATCTAATAGCTCTTTTGATAAAAATATTAGAGTTTCATATATTTGTGTCTTTTACTGAGGCCATTCAAAACTTACTATCATTGACTTTTCTAGGAGGACTGGGATGTCGAGAATGATGGGTTCATTGTGTTTTTTTTATTTTGTTATTTATTTTATTTTTTAGACCAGCATACCTATAGTTCCCTCGAATATGGCGCTAAATTCTATATAAGACAAAAGGTACCTTATCCATGAAGTTCTAGTGCTCTTTGGAAGAGAATATGAAAGAAATATTTGGCTGATATAGGTATTTTGAAATTCATGATGTTTTTGAAGAGAAAGAGAGTGATGAATTCGAAGTCTTATATTTTTTTTTTGAAGAGATGAGCGATGATGGCAGCAGCTTTTTGTCTAATTTATTCTGAATAGAAAGATATATTACTTGAGAGTTGATGAAGTTCAAGTGCTAGCTCGAGACTAGGTATAATTTACTTGCTATTTTATCGATACTTTGGTTGTTGTTTGTAGATTTACATTTTTTTTTGAACTATATGCTCATACATGTCGTTTATTTGATTCTAGAGGTTTAATATTTTTTGATTAAAATAGTCTTGAGGATCCTAAACACTAGTTATCATCGATTTTAGTATTGATATATAATATAAATTGACTATTTATAGCATTCGATTTAATAAAATAGACAAATATAACTACAAGTAAATCATTAATCTAAAAAATGGAGAAAACTAAATATTTGATTTAATAAAGCAGCTATTCGATCTCTCATTCTAGATAATATTAATTCCATTGATAATAATTAGAAGCATATTAATAACCTTCTATCTTATGAGCATTCATCACAGTACAAACAAATCGAATCATTTACCTCTCCTCATTCACCTCCGCAAAGACAAAAAATATTTCTATAACCAGCCCAGCCAGCAAAATTCACTCAAAAAAGATCTAGATCATATCATAGCATCGCTCGCCACCTCTACCCCCACCTGCCAATAAAAACTAAACATCAAACATAAACAATATATAGCTAGAAAACTATAACTCAAATCGAAATATAGTTCTAAATAAAATTAGGTGGGACATATGTAAAGCAAGATGTTAAAGGCAGAACTGGGCAAATATATATAGAAATTAGGGTAGGGTCAAAATGATTCCTAAGGAGATTATTCATAGTTTGTACGGTTGAGTAGGGAGAGTCAAGATTATCTAGAATACTATCTTAAAAATCATTTCAAACAGCAAGAGTCATTCGATAATATTCATTGCACAGGTATATCATCTCATATGCAGATAAATCAGTTCTTCTGTCGCTTATCAAAAATAGCTACTCGTGTCTCACTGATAATCCTCCAGAAATAGCGCAAAGAATCATGTTGAGTCTGAATATCAACCCTCTCAATGACTTCCATTTCGTTACTTGGAACACTTTTAGCAAATTGAAAAAACTTGCCTCCCTGCGTTCCCTCAAAACTTAAAACAGAAAGTTTTTGATCAACTACTTCTTCTCCAATAGAACTATCATCACCAGAGATGATTTCTGGATTATAGTTGGTACTGTTATGAGAAAGTTACAAAAAGTAGTCAACCAAAACAATGCGTAGCGTCTAATTGATCGAGTGAGAGAAGTTTGCGACCATTTAGTGCCTGAGCAGATGGATAGAGGTCAGTTTTAGCAGATGTTGATGTCGAATATATTTTTTTTGGGGGAGCAGTTGGTGCAGTTGATTTTTCGGATGTGATAGCTAGTGATCAGAGTATATAGTCATATTCATAGTATATGTATGAATTAATTAATTGAACCTGAAGGCGACTAAACGCTAATGAATGAGGAATAGTTCAAAGGTCAATTGTAGTTGGTTAAAACTCGAATATGTCCTGATTGCGGTATGCTTCTCAACTCGTAGTATTCAGCAACAGCTGTCACGATGTGTTGTTCATTGCTATTATGTGTGGGTTTGGCTTGTTGGGTTCCTTGTGTCCTGGATTCTTGTCAGAAGTTGGTTCTTCGATGCTAGCATTGCTAAAAAACAGTGATGGAAATAGAACCTCACTGTCTTTGTTTTTGATAACTTATCTATTTATTCAATACTTTTATCCTTATTTATTAAAATATTTTTTTGGTAATAAGAACATAAACAATCTGACTATGTTCCTGTCATGAGATAAATAAGATAGATCTGGAGCGATAATATTTCTGAATAATAATTTGATCATCATCATAATAAGAAATATTAAAACATAATGCAACCAAATTATACCCCATCTCAACAATTCAGAAGTTCCTATGGTTTTCCAGTCCAATAATCCTACATCCCTCGCATTCCTACCAAAGGGTTTCCCCAACAGCCATCGCAACAGTCCAGACACGAACAATTAGGAAATGCCATCAAAAACCTCTAAAATAAAGGAGAAGCAGTGTAAAGTCCTATTCGCAAGAAGATGCCAATAGGAGAAGGAAGTCCAGTGGTTCCAGGAGTAGAGACAAAAGCATTAATGTAAAATAAAGTTAAAGGTCAAAGATTACACACTAATGGATAAAGCCATGTTTAGTAGTCAGGAACAGAATAGTTCCTTAGAGTGTCTTGCAATAACGTGTTAAAGAAATTTGATTCTACTCATTCTACACATAATTTAGGCAGTAGTTTAAGAAATACAACACATTTTAATCCTCTAAATAAATTTCCTAATAATGCTAATCAACTCAAAAAGTCAGCCTAAGGAACTAACAACTTCAAAGTCAATCAAAACCCAAATAAAACACAAATACAATAAAGTAGTCAATTTTCTAATTTCCCTCAATCAGAACCTCAATAAAAATCAAAAAACAGTACCAGCTATATCTCAAAAACACCTACAAAACTCTTTGGTGATAAAAGATTAGATCAAAGTATCAAAGTTACATCAAAAACTCCTGTCAAATATAAAAATGTATTTGAAAATCCTAATAAAATATCTGGAATAAGCAAAGAATCAACATAGACAGGAGATAAAAAAACATTTAAATCACTCAATTAAATAGTATAGTTAAAAGCTAGATAAAAAAAGATGATATAAACTAATAAATCACCTAAAAAATCATCTAAAATCATCAATAACTTCTAGATAGGTACTACCCTAGGTAAAGGAAAGTTTGGATAAGTATTTTTAGGTAGACATCATGATGCAGGGTTTGTTGTGGCTTTGAAAAAGGTTGTTAAAAGTAAAGTAGTCTAGTATAAAATGGTTCAACAATTTAGTGATTAAATACGTCTTCATTCCAGCTTATAACATCCTAATATTGTCAGATTTTATGGTTGTTTTGAGGAATCTAATGATATTTATCTAGCAATGGAATACATGAATGGAGGAACTCTTTTTGATTATTTGAACTAAGTAAGTTATCTAAGTCTCAGATAAACTGTTGATTATCTTAGAGATATTATTGAAGCTCTAGTTTATATGCATTAAAAATCTATAGCACATCGAGATATCAAACCATAAAATATCGTTGTTTCTTCGGAAGGTGTAGCCAAGTTATGTGATTTCGGGTGGTCAGCAGTAGTCTAAACTTCAAGAAAAACATATTGTGGTACTCTCTAGTATGTTCCTCCAGAACTACTGTAGAAAAAGAATTATGATACATCAGTAGATATTTGGTGCATTGGAGTACTTACTTACTAGTTGCTGATGGGAAAAGTACCATTTGAGGGCGAGAAAAGAAATGAAATAGCTGAGAAAATAGTAAATGTAATTATATATTAATAAAGGTTGACAAGTTGAAGCTTGAATATAGTAGTAATATCGTTCCATAGGCTAGATAGTTTATTGAGGCATTAGTTCAAAAAGATCCAACTTTACGTCCGAAGAGTAATGATTTACTGAAATATAAACTGTTTAGTTTGTTTCCTTCAAAAGTAGGTAAATCAGGCGCTTCAAAGAAAGCCTTTTGAGTTAAAATATGCAAGTGATCATTATAATATACAGACTATTTAGTCTTTATCACCAGATTGGTCTAATATTAATAAAATAATTATTTTGATAGATTATGATAGTTAATGGTTAATTTGATTTATTTATATTGAATAATAACGAATTATAAGTCAAATAGAAGCATGTCTGGCAACAGAAATCGAATCAATCAGTAGCAGAGTATAGATTAATTGATGTAGTGAAGGAATCTAACAAGATAATGAAAAAAATAGGACAAATCAAAGAAGTAGTATCACCTATAAATACTAATCCTAAACTTAATTCGGCGCAACATGAAAGATGGTCGCAATATCTACCTGCATAAAATACACATCAATCTATTTATCAAAAATAAGATCATAAATGGGATCATTATCGATTATCTTTATAGCAAAAACTCTAAAAGCTATTCAAATAATAAAAGCAATTGCTTAAATAACGTCATTTTAGTCGTTCTAATGGACAGAGTAGAAGCGGACAAGAGCAAAGACCAAAGGTAAGAATGATAATAACAAGGATAGTAGTGGGCAGTCATATATTGGATCCAAAAGTATCGACAATATGTAAAGAAAAATACGATTATTAGTACATTTTAATATATCTTAGTAAGAAAGATATCGACTGGAAGAACAAATGAAGGGAAAACCCAAAGATGTGAATAAAAGTCAAATAAAACAATAGCAAGAAACATTTAATAATACGAGAAATAGAGTGTTATCTCATGGGTAGAGAAAATCATCGATTAAAAAAGGGAAATAGATAGAGTAGAAAGGATAGAAATAGAAATAATTGTAAATGTAAGTGGAATAATTGAAATATTAGATATATTAGGTCAAAAAAAGTAATAAAAAAATTATATAAAAAATGGAATAAAGAAAATAAAAGAAACAATATAAAAAAAGAACTAAAGAAATATTGCTTAATATCCTACATAAATTAGAATTCATCAATTGTTAAGTGAGTAATAATAAAAAACAAAACCATAAAAGATAAGCAAAAAATAACACAAGCAAAATGGAAAGACAAGCTGAAGAACTAATGAAATAATTTTAGATTTTGAAGGTTCAGTATCGGCATCTGGACGAGGAGAAGAAAAGAGTCGAAGTGAGGCAAAATGATATATAGGAAAAGATGAAGGTGATCAGAGGTGAGAAATGATGATATAATATGATGGTTGATGAATGTGGTATTGAAGATAATAGATATTAGTATTATAAAAATGGTCATGGAGGGGATCGAACCCTCGACCGTTGCGTTATTAGCACAACGCTCTAACCAACTGAGCTACACGACCTATCTGATATTAGCTTTCTTAGTCTTGCTTAATGTTTGATTCATGCTGGCTCCTTGTTGATAATTGATTAATAACTTTATGAGCGATGTAAGTCCAGACTAATCTAGAATAAAGACCTTAAAACTATGCCTGTCAGACAATACCTCGATAACACTGTTGTACCTGTCATGCTGCAAGCTATGACCTAATGTGCAAAAGAAAGGTACGATATATATCATTCAGACCTGCCAATCCGATTGAATTTATTGCTCAATATTTACTATAGCACCAAGATGGTCAAAAAGGAGCACCAGCAAAAGACAAATAGTGATTTCTAAAGCTTATTTAGCAACTTTGTCAAATATTTTATCAACCAATATTCTGTCTTTAAAGTAGGCAGTTACAAATTGTATCACTTTGGTGTCTGATAATTAGAATAATACTAAGAGTATTAATGATAGTATTGATTAGTAAATATGATAAGATAACAGGTGCTAGAGTATCATGAGAAGGAGGTATTCGATAGAGAAACGGCTTTGTTGGCTAGTTCGAGGAAAGGTTTTTCGACATTGGTATTGAAGGCTGCTGATACTTAGAAGAAATCTAATCCTAATTTTTTGGACATTGTTTATCCTTCTTAAGTTGTAATTTCTTTTGAATTTTTATGTTAACTTTTAGCTCCCACCAAAACTCCACTCAAACTGTTCTTGTTATTAAGTTTTTTAACTTTATCCAGACATCTTAAACTATTTTTAAGACTATCCTGATTAGTACAGTCATAGACAACCATTACTAGATCAGGATTCTTACTCATTCCCAATACAACTGACTCGTAGTATTAATGTCCACTGAGATCAAAAAGAAATAATTCAACTGTTATATTTTTGTCATTGAATGGTACCAGTTTAGAGTGAATTTAGGCAGCTTGAGTCTAAATGAGATAGATGTACCATGTTGTAGTCACTGGTAAACTGATAATTCTTTTTGGCATAGGACTGTACAAGGGTTGACTTTCCTGAGGCAGCATCTCCTAAATCATAATATCGTTACCTATGACAAGTACTTTAACTTTCTTTTTGTTCATTGTTCAAATCAATTTTAAATATGCTTTATGAAACCTCATCTAATACAAATACAAATAATATCATGAATAAACTCAGTCTCAAACATTTCCTACTCAAAGCACAAACCTTATCTCTCTATCGATAGTTTATCAAAAGAGTCAAATTGATACCTCTGGGACAAGATAGAGAGGACACTTATCAACAAATTCGAATGGGATTTTAAAAATATCGATAAATAAGTGATATCAAAAAAATATAGTATCTTATTGTTACAGGAAGAAAACAACTCAGTATGCTTACTTCTCTCACTGCCAATTATCAACAATGATACTACTTTTATCAATATATTTATCCCAATTGATATCTCATAATTCACTATCAAGTTCTTCTCTTGGCTTATCTTTTTGTTTTATTGGATCTTATGGTTCTTGGGGCTTTTAGTTTTCAGATAGGTCAATTAAATTCATCTATTTCTGTTCTTATTGGTGGCCTTCTAGGTATATGATTTTGGGATTGCCTATTTCAGCTGTAAAAGCTAAATTTTTTGAAAAGAAGTGAGAAAAAGCTTCTTCAACATGACTGCCTAAATATGATTCTACTATATCTTTCTTTTTCTTATCTATGAAATCAGCTAGTTGAGGTTCTTTGATGGTTCCTTATTCTGATCTCAAAATTAATCTGGTTTGATTGATTCCTCTCATCATATTGAAGAAACAAGTAGAATTATCTCCAGTTCCATTTAATTTCTTTCTGAATTAGTGATGCCATTCATTGGAATCACACTATCCATAGCTGGTCCCTGCTTTCCAGTGATCCATTTGGCTGGTCCAGTAAACTTCAGATGTGATTTTATGTTTAGCGATAGATGCGCCAACTGATGATCCAGATACGAAGTTGAATGTATATTCTTTAAAGAAATAATCCCAAAGTATAAAAGCAGGTGATATTGTCTCACTGTTAAGGTTGTTATTCCACTTCTCTAGTAGAGATACTATCTGATCGCATTCTTTTCTGATCGATTCATCAGGGAAGAATGAAAATTTTACTTTACGGTATATGTTTATCATCAGTTCTTTTCTTTTTTTAACTAAAGGGTCAGTTTGTAAATTCATTACGAAATCATATAAACTTTCAAGTGTTAACTTTTTATCAGAAGTTGCTAACTTACGACGGGTATCTATCAAAAATTGTTCTTCAATTGGGTTCATAATTTACTTTTTAAGATAGCTGTGTTGGTTAATTGAAGTAAGATGTGTATTAGCTACAACTAAAAAGTTTCTTTTGAAGTTTGATATCCATTTTTATTTACTTGGTTCTGGAGCACCAGCTAAATCAGGGTAAAGGAAGTATGAGGGGTGTCTTTGGAAGCAAATATATTGAAAGACTCCTGAATTATTAGTTAAAACAAGAGAATTAAAAGGAAATTCAAGTTACTTATCTGTTTTTCCTTCATTAATGATCAAATCAAAAAGATAACTAAAAATAACTCTAACTTTCTTTTATTTTTAATGCCATCTAGCAATATATTATGACACTTTGCCTCCATCTTGAGATTCATGCTTATCATATAGAGTTCCATAACTTGAATGAACAAATTTACATTCAGATGCTTACTCTCCTTTTATCTTTATACTTAAACTAACATTTTGAAGTTTGATCCAAGTTTAACTTCCATGATGGAAAAACTTGTTACCTAAAGTCTATATCTGTTCAATATTCGATCTATCTACTAACACTCCAGTAAAGGCCCAACTCACCTTAAGAGAACTACCTGCAAGTAGAAGAGGTACTCCAGGGATAGTATATGCAAAAATATTGCCTGAAGGGTGAGTAAAGGTTATCGGTAGGAAGATCTTATCAAGTAAGTTTTTATTTTCAATATATTGCATAAGAATTGGTTTTTTTGATTCTGTTACTAATCCAGTGCCAGCAAAGACAAGATTTTTTTTGAAGAAGGTAATAATAGGGTGTAAAAAGTCTCTGAACATGAGTTTGTCAACATAGTCATAGAACTGATTAGAAAATAATTTGTCAAGTCTGAGTCGAGCTGCTGTTTGTTCTCCATCCATCCATGCATTAGGTCTTTCAGCCTCATAGCCTAAAGATGCTCTGATTTTAGCTCTTATCCATTCTAGTAAATAGTCATGCTGAATCATAAATCTATAGAATCTCCAAATGGCATAAACTCCTTCTACTGGATCAGTTCCTTCAGGAAGACATCCCTTTATTCCAGGAGCATACTTCTCAACAATAGGATCAATATCGGGAATAGATTATTTCTATTCTGTTTGTTACTATTACTCTTCTTCCTCTTCTTAGTCTTAATCAAAGGTATCTTGTCCATCTAGCTAGTTAGTAAAGTACCTTTATTGACAAACTGTCTGATATAGCAATCTATGTCTCTAAACTACTTTCCATATATTTCTGATAGCTGTCCAGTTGCCAAACGGTATAGCAATTCAATGGGGAACTATTTACAGTGTGATTAGGCTAGTTCTTCAAAGGATGAGACAGTTTTGATGGAAGAAGTAGACCAAGTTAAGAGTAAAACTACAGCTAAAAGGAATATTTTTGAATTCATTCAAAATTATATAATGACACGTTAGTTCTTATATCCTTTTATTATGGACTTAATCTTTAATTCAATTTTAAAATAACAATAGATTCATATGTTTACGGATCACTTCTTTACGTTTTAGACTAACCAGCCCAATCCCTCTTACAATCCTTCTTGGGTCTTAGCAGAACAAGCTGTTATAGTCCACTTGCGATCGCCCAACTTCTCAACTCTCAATTCCTTCAATATCTATCTCAATATTTGTTTACCTCATCTGGTTGCAAAGCTTGGACAAGGTCTTGTTTATTAGCGAAGATAAGAACTGGTACACCTGCAAGTTATTTTTCCTATGTGACTAAAGACTTACTAATAATAATTTTTAGAGTTATTATCCAGCTTCTTTGACTCTTTTTGTATCAGCAGAATCGATGACATAAACGAGAGCATCAGTATTTCCAAAGTAGTTACCCCAATATTCTCTGAGAGCTTTTTGTCCTCCGATATCCCATACGTTTAACTTGAATTTATCGTGGGTTAGATTTTTGATATTGAAGCCTTGGGTGGGAGTGATGGTGGAGATATCCTGAATAGAAGTTGTAGTACTTAGTTGGAGAGAGATTTGAGGATGGTAGTTTTACCTGCGTTGTCGAGTCCGAGGACAAGAATTCTGAGTTCTTCTTTTTTGTTTTTTCTGAGATTTCTAAGAATTCCAATGAGTCCGCCTGCCTGCGTTGACATCTTTTAAAATATTATGGATTTAATTATTTACAACTAACATTTATTACATCACTAACGAAATATGAAACAGCAACCTAATCATCTATTTTAATATATATCTTATTCTCTACAATGTCAAACTTATCAATAATCAATTTGATCACTGAAATAATTTCTTTTACCTTCCTGATTTCAACATTCTTCGATCGTAACTTTTTTATAACTGAAATAATTTCTACTACAATATTCTTCTTTTTCTTTACTTCTCATTACCTTTCTAAACGTTTTCATAATAATTTTTAAATCCTGATACATCTCCTATACTTGTACTCTTGTTTGATAACTGTCTACTATCTGAATTACTAATTATCTTTGGTCTAAAAGTACACTATTTAACTTAGTCATACTCTGTTTACTTCTGATATCTTTATGCTTTTTCCATTACTTTTCTTTTTATATTTTGTTGACTTTTTGCTCTTTTAGTTACTGTCATTGCTTTGCTGCTTTCATTGATTTGTGGCTTGTAACTTGGTGTTTTTCTTTAAGGAGTTTTGCAACGATGGACTTTGGTTGGAAAGTTGTTCAACTACTTTGAAATAACATTAATTGATGGAGTAAAACTATATTTAGAATATACTTGATTGTCTAACTCCTCCATTTTTTAATTTTTTTTGATAATAGGCACACTATGTAATCTATGTATTTTATCTACAAAAGTTTCATACTGTCTATCTTGAGTAATCAATTAAGAAAGTGCATTGATTCGAGGTTGATAAGTACACTAATCATCAGTAGATACCATATGACTATTTTTACTTTGCGGATCAGATATGATGTAGTCATTGATGGTAGGAGTAAAAGTAAGTTATTTTTATTGATCTTTGATATATTTTTCTTTGATTTTATCTAATTTGATTTATCTGTTTTTATAATCTTAAAATAATCGATCAACTATATTTACCATTCTGTTTTTATTTTGTTATTTTGATGTTTTGTTGATAGTAGGAGTAAAAGAGTATTATTTTTATTATCTTTATGCTAATAATTTTTTATGTTTTCTTTGTTCTTTTATTACCTTTTATAAACGAAGATACAAAGGTTACAAATCTATTTTTTATTTATTCAAAATAGATTATTTTTATGGATTATATGGTACTAACTGTTTACTCATAAATTATTAATTCTATTTCTAGATAAATTACTTTGATCTTTACAGCTGTTTTGATCTTCTTTTTTAAGCCTATTAATAAAGTCTATCAAATATTAGCGACATAGATTATCTGGATTGTATTCCATTGACAGTAACAGGTTAAAAAGTAAGTTGTTTTAATTATTTTTATTCCATTTTATATCGTTTTTATGCTCTTTTTTGATTTCTATCTCGATTGTCTTTTGTCAAATTTTACCACTGCTATTGTTTAGATCTATTTATGTTTTACCACTCATCAGGATATACAGCAAACGGAATGCCATGTACTTCAGGTTTGAACTTAAACCTTTTGGTTGTCTATTCTTTTATTTCCTATTGATGTCGACACCGACTAGTAACAATGCTATTTAATGACGATGTTTTGAATCGAGAAGTTATTGACTGATTGGTTGGATAGTTGGTGAGATGGGATGTGAACATGGACTATTTCAAAATTTAATAATCTATTTGGAATGGTTTAATATTATTCAAATAAACACAATATTCAAATAACCAACTAAAAACCCCTATTAGAGATATAAATGTCATATTTATGTTGATAGCAAAGAGTTACTAATAAAATGGGTAATATTGAAGAAATTTATGTTTATGATAAAGTTGCAGTTAAATTTAAAAATGAGCAGGATATACCAAACCCGCGGATCGACTACTCGACACTCCAATCGCACCTTCGGCTAAGATCTCACCAACGTCACTCATCTGCATCATAAGCAATCGACCTACACAAAAAAGAACTCATTTTGCTGCGACTGGCTCACTAAAATACCATAGTTCAGACCATACATATCATAAATAACATAAATTACCTAGCAAGATAACTATATCAAATAAAACTATATGGCTTGGCAGTCAGATATTAATATTTGTATGCGGTAGATGTTAGTTAGTTGGATGGTGTAGATCTATCAGTTGCTTAATCTTAAAAAGGAAACTCTTTATCTAGCGGTATTTCTTTTAGATAAGTATAGTCATTGTAGATATGTAGCGAAAGATAGGTATCAGTTGTTGGGAATTAGTGTTCTTTTTGTAGCAGCTAAGTATTAATAAATTAAAACGCCCAGATTAAAACATTATGTAGAACAAGTCAAACTAATTCATACCGGTTAACAAATATTGGAGATGGAAAGTCTTATACTCACTGCTTTGGCTTTTAATATCAAAATATGCACAAACTTACAAGCTATCACATAAAATCTACAATATCTTTCTAGTGATTCTATCAGATCGAAGGCAGTGTTTTACATACTTGATCTAACTCTAATAAGTTATTAATTTTGTCAGATTAAGCCGATTGTGCTCAGCTGGGCTGTGATTATCTTTGCTGGTAAGAAGAATGGGAATAACTAGGTGAAATAAGAAGAGATAGTATAAAATTTTGGAGTGAATAAGATAGTACTTAAGGAGACAATAAGTTTATTGGGTTAGTTATTTAATAAGAGAAGATGTCCATAATTTAAAGAAATCAATAAGAAACATGAAAAGTAACTGAAACAACTATTTTACTGATAATTGATAGCATCCTATTACTATATTTATTAATTGTTATTTTCATTATGATGTTATTTTGAATGGGGTTGGGGTTGGGGTTGGGGTTGGGGTTGGGGTTGGGGTTGGGGTTGGGGTTGGGGTTGGGGTTGGGGTTGGGGTTGGGAAGAAAATAAATGAAAATATATTTATTATTTTATGGTTTACAAATAATAAATTAATTAAGAATAGTAGAATATGTCTAATTATCAAGTTTATTTTTAAATAGTTAAGTAGAAACTGCCATTGTTCTTTTGTTAGCTTTCTTTATTTTACCAGCCGTAATCTCTATCTCTGTCATTGGCATTAGTTTATTCACTATCTTGTCTGAGAACTTTAGTTAGTTACAACATTGTAGTAATGATTATCTTTGAAATTACTGTAAAAATTATGTAATTGCAACATAAAACTTCTTCCATTATTCAGGATTTTCTTACTTGAGACGCAAATATTCAAGTATTAAGTTTATTTTACTGATTTAGCGATCTAGGGCACTAATTCTATAAAATGATGGTCGCTATTTCTCCTCTTACATTCTTTTTGCTTCCCTATATACCTCTATTTTTTATTTAAAAGAAAACTATATTCCCAAAATATGACTAATATTTATGCTAAAAAGCTAATTCAACAAATTATTTCCACAAGATACAAAAAACAATTTTTTCATGATAGTATTTTTATTAAAATGACCTAGTCCATTTGAAAAGGGTAAACGTCTTGAAAATACAACCTTTTTTTCAACAATAGCAGAAAACTTTCCTCCATAAACCCAAAATTAATCACTCGACATTTCAGTTCGAGAGTAAATTTTAGAACCTCTAATAGTAATAGTCCCTAAATATAATGAGAGGTACCCAGTTGAACCTAAAGAATTGTTTAGATGAACTTTAAAGTTGATTCATTTTACTCTTAATTGTCCAAATACTAGGCTGGAATGACTTTGAACTCATAAACAACGATTTGTTCAACTCCGTGAAGAAAAGGAATGTATTTCTGAACTTACTTCGACTTTAGATTGAGATTGATGGTCTAAGAACATAGTTTGAGGCTTCTACCTTTTATTTCTGAGTTTTCACTTTTCATATTGAGTCAAATGAAATCCCAAGAAAGATGGGAGCATTTATAGTGCAGTCAAAGTGTTTGCTAACATCGGAATTTTGCTATATTTTAGCTATCTTTGCTATTTTTTATAAAATGAACACAAAAACAAGAGTTTCATCTAGGTTGGAACAACAAGCCAGATCCCTTAGATTTCCTCCAAATCAAGAGCTATCCTTGGGTAGAAACTACGGCTTGAGCAAAAGTTTGTCTGAGTCACAACTCAAGAGATAGGAGATCTTCATGGATAGCTGGATGACTAACTTCAAGTCAAGAGACTCTACTGACTCAAAAAGCCTCAATCTCTACTTCTCATACTTTTTTCAGTCAGAATCAAGAGTTTGAGAAGGAAATGTTAACTTTTTTTGGCATTGTCTCCGAAATGATGCACCAACAATTGCATTGGTTCTTCTTCATTTTTCAAACTGAGAAATATGGACTCGAAAATCAATCTTCAGGTCAAGCAAAAGGTTTCCTCAACCAGTTAAAAGTCTTCTGATCTCTCACCTTTTCTTGTTAACTCTTTATTATCATTGATCTTTAACTATTATTATGAATATTGTAAAACTGATAACTATGCTAACAATTTGAAATAAATATGAAACTTATATGTTGTAAAATTCTAATAATTTATTATGAATTTATGTAATTAAAATACTATTTACTTTTAGGGGTTGGGGTTGGGGTTGGGGTTGGGGTTGGGGTTGGGGTTGGGGTTGGGGTTGGGGTTGGGGTTGGGGTTGGGGTTGGGATTAGAATGCTGATTAAATAATTCAAATATGAATATTTTTAAAAATTAAAAACTTTCTTGGAGATAATTGTTTTATTTTTATCAGTATTTTGTTTAAAAATAGACTTAAATCATAACAACATATTCGAATGGATTATTTAATTTAAAAATAGTAATTAAAAAGAGTATCTTAAGCATTTCACAATTCTCATCTTAATAATTATTTCAGCTGTTTAAGAATCAAAAATCGAAATATTTTAGATTTTAATCAAATAGTTAAATAGATATTAGATATAAAATATTAACCGTATGCATTATATTTATATAAAATTCTATCTGATTCAAGTTTACTTTTCCTGTCAGAAATAAATAATTCAACAAATTACTAAAGGTTACTTCAAATTCTAACAAAATTCTTTAATTACAAGAAGCTTTTTCTATTGAAATCATGCTTGTCATCAAATATTCTTTAAACGATAAAAAGAAGTGGTTGGAAATTCTAATGTTTAGTACTTATTAGTTGTAGTATAAACAAACGAATTGATTCTATTTTTTACAACATTCCAGCAAAAAATTTGAAAAAAATTTATCTTTCTTCTGATTATATCAATAATTAAGGAATAAAAGCCCTAGTCAAATTCAAATTCTAAAATCTTCAAACTCTATTTCTTTCTAATTTATGCACTACAACAGACTGTTTGAAACTTCTAAAAAAATTACTACTCCTTTATTGTTTCTGGGAATTATTTATCAAAAAAAATTTAGCTATCAGCAGTTATGTAAATAATTAACTTTTCTTTTAAAATTAAGACTAAATAACAACGATTCTTAATGTTTTAGTTATTCATGTATAGACTTTCGTTGTTTCTGGATGTATTTACCACATTTTGCTAAAATAAAGACGAGCCTTCATTGTAAGCAAAATATAATTATTAGATCTGAGAGAGGTAAACCATTTTTGAGTGATCAGATGAACTCAAAAAATGTAGTAAAAATGTTGAATATTTATTAATATCCTAATATTCCTCGTCATAGTATACTTTTATGAAGAAATGATTTCTTTTATTTCTCATATTACTAACTTCATTTAAATATATAGATAATTGTTAATTTATTTTATTTCAAGTAAATCTTTATTTATAAAATATAAATTTAATTTTAGATAATTAGATTTGTAGTATTTGGTCAAAATTAGTCTATATTTTTTGATATTTTGCTCAATAATATGCTGAATTTTGATTTTATCTTTGAATCAAAATTTAATATTCTAATTATAATTTGAGATTAAACATCTTATTGTGGATAAATAAATATTTATCTAAACCTCTATTTTTAATTTTTAATTTTTGCTTATCAATATTATGTATATTTAAACTATTCTAATAATTCTCATAACTATCAAATGTAACTTATTTAATATAAATCGAACAAAAAATAAGTCTATCAATGTGGAAATATTCGGGTTTATAGCAATAATTTTATTCATAAAAACACTAATTAATTAAGCATGTTCATATATCGTTAGTAGAAGTAAAAATTGTAAAAATAACTTTAATTTTTTAAAAAATGATCTTAAGTCTCTTTAAATTATCTTATTACCTATCATTTTTGAATCCTTCATCTTTTTTGTTTTATGTCCATAGATGTCTTATTCAAAATCAATAAAATAATAAAATAAATTTATTGATTAAGTTTGAATTTACAATAATAAAATAAGTTTAGAAATATGGGTTCAGATCATCAGATGAAGTATGGCTTGTTTGCAAGGGATTCAGCGACTGGAACTCCACCTAGCACTTCAGCGTTGAATCTTGCACACTTTTTGGCATACTGTAGGATCGAAGGAATCTTGATAGAACCACTCCAGTTCACATAGTTGAAGCACTGACTGAAAATGAGCTCTTGTAGGTGTCCTTCTTCCAACTTGCTATCATTGTAGATCACTTTGTAGTGGTTTGGTACCACTGATCCTTTGTTTGACTGTTGACTTACAATAAAGAAGTCGTAGTTTTTGCTGACCACACAACTATTGACAAGAGTTCCAGGTGGGACATTCTTGATGTTGCCTTCTTGACCAGAAAAGAATCTCTAGCTGTTTCTGAGGTTAACCATCACAACACATAGTTTCATGTTGACGTGGTATGAGCTGTTGACTTTTCCAACTAAACTTTGCAAAAAAGTTATTGGAATTGATTGATTTGATCTCCAGGCGTAGCATTCATGAAAATAATCAACTCTGAAGGTGCATTTTTGTTTCTACCCACATATCCAGAGATGCATTTTTCACAAATATTCAACAAATCATTGAACTTGCTTTAGTTTCCTTGTGTCCTTTTAGTTGCAGAAACAAGTAAGGAGAAAGTGGAGTTGATAGTACCACAACCAGCCATCATGGAGACATTACCTTTTGAAGAAGTATCGATGCCAATCAACATAGTCCCTCCTAGCATATTCATCATATCTTCTTGATAAGAAGGGACCCAAAGTATGTTTCCACGCTTAGCTATCATCTGCAGAAGTATTTTTGTGTGAATACTCTGTCCTCCGTTCTTTTTTCTCAAAGTGTTATCTGTTACAAACTGAGTCAATACAGGCATCTCCTGTTTAGCATCCAAGGTAACCAACTTTAATTTGGGATAGTTGTTTTTCATGTTGGCAGGAATAGCTACGATTAGCATATTAGCTTCAGTATATTGTTTAAGAGCACGCTAGATACCACTAGTGAAGTCCCGATCAGAGAAATTCTTCTGAAGTAAAAATTTGTTGAGAATTAGTTATGCCTTTAAATTGCGAGCAGTTTTTTCAATAGTGTCGACATCTGACTAATCTAGCTTGACTTTCCATAGACAATTACACAGTTGATTGCATGTCGAGCTGAGAAAACTGGTTGGTTGAAGAGGGAAAAGAAAGCCTATTTACCCTTCTAAATAAAATTGTTTTTGCCCAATTCAAGTGAAGGGTTACTGATTTGTTTGGTCTGATATTTATTCATTTTAGCTTTCAAGTTGATTCCTATATCAGCTAAACTTTTCACTTAGTTGGCCTTATCAATTTCCTTCATAAATCCATCGATTTCTCTATATTTATCTTGAGGAGATAAAATAGTAGCCTGACTAATACTTTTTCTCCTATTCTCGTCGAAGTCATCAGGAATTCCAGTCATCAGGCATAGTTCAGGTACAAGCAGGCATTTGTCTTCAGTATCGTTTTGTTCTCTTCGTTTGATTTTGTTTTCAGCTCTTAAAAGTGGTTGGCCTTCATTTTTGATGGAAATTTGGTATTTCTTGAGGTAGTAGTCTTTCATGGATCCATGCTATTTCATATTCACATCATTCACACTCTGAAACTCAACATCCAACACCCGATAGAATCTGCACTTTCCATAGTTAGTCATTATTATCGTATTGATTAGAGCATTTTTGACTTAATTGCGTCTGTCCTACTTTTCCTTGCTTTTATGTATAGCATATAAGTTGTTAATTTCGTCCAAAACAGTAGTACTTCTGACTATCTTTCTTGCAGAGTCCACTCTGAGAAACATACTTTTTTCACACTCAGTAAAACTAGAAGAAAACCCCTTGAACATCTTTAGCTTGTCTATAGTTGACTGCTTATCAGCATGGAAGTATTTCCCAGTTTGACCAATTTCCATATAACCAAGACGACTCATAATTCCACGAAGACTAGTATTCAAGAATTGTAAGAAAACAGTAGGCTTAGAACCAACATCAAATACCTTTCTCTGAGAAATAGTCAAAGTATAGCCAGAATTACACGCCTAGAATTGCTTCTACTTGCCTTCCTCACGGGAGAATATATTGAAACCTCGAAAGACAGGCTTGGCTAAATAGAGACAAAGGTACTTATTCTCTTCTCGACCTAGGGTCGAATCCTTCAAACAACTGAGATCGAAGCTTTAAGTTGTCTTTCTGGATGGCCGGAGTCACTTTCACACTGAACACTACGATCTTGTTTATTCCGTTGAGGGTGGCTTCGAAGTGGTTTGTTGTGATCTAGACTGACCTGAACTTGGAAGCATAAGGGCCTTTGGGGCGTGGGGGCAACGCCAGCAACTTACTAAATTTCGAGTCCTCACTTTACATATTGAGTCAAATGACATCCCAAGAAAGATGGGAGCATTTATAGTGCAGTCAAAGTGTTTGCTAACATCGGAATTTTGCTATATTTTAGCTATCTTTGCTATTTTTTATAAAATGAACACAAAAACAAGAGTTTCATCTAGGTTGGAACAACAAGCCAGATCCCTTAGATTTCCTCCAAATCAAGAGCTATCCTTGGGTAGAAACTACGGCTTGAGCAAAAGTTTGTCTGAGTCACAACTCAAGAGATAGGAGATCTCATGGATAGCTGGATGACTAACTTCAAGTCAAGAGACTCTACTGACTCAAAAAGCCCCAATCTCTACTTCTCATACTTTTCTCGGTCAGAATCAGAGTTTGAGAAGGAAATGTTAACTTTTTTTGGCATTGTCTCCGAAATGATGCACCAACAATTGCATTGGTTCTTCTTCATTTTTCAAACTGAGAAATATGGACTCGAAAATCAATCTTCAGGTCAAGCAAAAGGTTCCCTCAACCAGTTAAAAGTCTTCTGATCTCTCACCTTTTCTTGTTAACTCTTTATTATCATTGATCTTTAACTATTATTATGAATATTGTAAAACTGATAACTATGATAACAATTTGGGGTTGGGGTTGGGGTTGGGGTTGGGGTTGGGGTTGGGGTTGGGGTTGGGGTTGGGGTTGGGGTTGGGGTTGGGGTTGGGGTTGGG
>CAXIUT010000208.1:0-32631 GCA_964035545.1 Bugula neritina
CCCAACCCCAACCCCAACCCCAACCCCAACCCCAACCCCAACCCCAACCCCAACCCCAACCCCAACCCCAACCCCTTTTAAATAAGTTGTAATTTTAATGTTGTTATGAATATTTTTTTTAATAAATCTATTATTTTAGAACCACAATGACCACTTAAGTTCCAGTCGGCGATTTCGATACAGCTCTCAAGAGAATCATTCAAACATCCAATGCTGATTCTCTTCTTGCAAAGGGAATTCACGAAGTTTCCAAGGCACTTGAAAGCAAGGACGAGAAAGTCAAAGCTAAGTTTGTGATCCTTGCCAAGAACTGCTCTGAAGCCAACTACGTCAAGATTGTAAAAGGTCTTGCTAACCAAAACAAGGTAGTACTTTTCTAAGTTAGATTCCCGTTTTTGAGATTGAAGCTGGAGAAACTTTAGGAGAATGGCTTGGAATTAGCAAGAGCGACAAAAACGGAAACATCACCAAGAAAAGAAAATGTTCTTCAGTTGCTATAAGAGATTTTTCAACTGATGTTAAAGAAGAAGAAAAGAAGGTCTTCCTTGCTAAACTTGGTTGATTTTGTCCATTTAAACTCATCAAATATTCTTAAATCAACATTCATCAATTATTGATATATAATCACTATCCTTCATAATCTAAATAATTTATCTATTTTAATCAATATTATCATAATATTTTCATATTTAAATCATTTATTCTTGTAATATTCTGATATTCTTTTCTTCCATAAGCTTCAACATTTCTTTTCTTGATTTCTTATCTCCAGAATTAAACAAATTTACCAAATAAAGTTCTTTACAATAAGGTCTTTGTTTTAAATTGAGATGCATAAAATTTTAATTACTTTCATTGACATCAGAAAGAAGTAATTTGTGAAATAAAACTATATAATGAGGATACTATTATTCTCTTCTTTATTCAAGACAAAGTTCCTTTCCTATCCTAAAAAAGTAATTTTAAAAACCATATTTTTTAGGAATTTAATTTTATAAGAAAACACTAATTGCCATCCACAGACAAAGATTCTTATTTTTAGACAACTGAAATGAAGAAATAAAAGATATAAGAGGTTTTTTGTTCAAATTAATCCAATATTTTATTAACTCTAAACAAGGAAAAATTGTCAATAATTTTTTCTCTTCTATTTATGATTAATTAAGTAGTTGATGTTAGATGAGATAACATAAGATAAAATGTTTATCTGCTTATTATTTACAAGCCTAGATCAAACTTTTCAGAAGAACATTTTTAATTCTTTCTCTCAAAGAATTCAGATTATTTGTTATTCCAAATTTTACACATTACAATAAGATTAATATATTCTACATCTATTAAACAACTTTTTTGATAACCTTTTTATTTTCTTTCAACTATTTTTATTTTTATTAAAACTTAAAAATCAAATACTTTTCCAGTCTATTGTTATCATCAGTCAATAGAGATTAACTTATAGAATATTATTTTTTATTAGGATTATCTAGAATAGAAAGATATAATTTCAGAACATAAGAGATAAGTTTAATATCATATTTTATTACAAATTTTAACAACCAAAATATTATTTAAAAAGAACAACTATTAGCTATTTATAAAAGTTGCATATAACATTTAATACATTATTGCAGATTTTCTTTATCAATATAAGTCATTTCAATATACATAATCCAAACTCCAATATTTAAAGATTCACTAAGTAATATTTATAACTGATTTAATATTTATTTTTAAGATACTTTCAAATATTATTGGATATTTTTATTTAAGTAATAGCAACAATTAATAAAAAATAAATATTGATTTATCTTTTATTGCTGAAGAGGTAATTTCTTTTTAAGTGATATTAAAATCCTTTTTAAATACTATAATTTCACTATTTTAACTTAATTCATTATAATTGATGTTTTCAATGGATTCCAATATCTTTTCCACCAATAAAACTATTCTTCTCCAAGTTTTAATTTATTCTGATATTTCTTATTCATCAATGTTTTTTATATCAATGAAAAGCCAAACTAGCTATTAATGCCTTTACAACCAAAAACCAAAGGAAACTACAAATGATTAACCAAGAGATCAATTATTGTCATATAACTTTAATTATCTCGATATAAATAAAGTGAAAAATCAATATCTTCAATAAGAATAAATGATTCAGGTTTATTGTTAATTTGTTATTGATCTAGTAGAGGATGAGATGGACGCCAAGCCTAATTATGAAGTTTTAATTCTCTTTCATAAATATTTTTTTTGTCTATTTTTTATTAAAATTAGTATTCGCCAATAAAATTTAGTTATTTTTAATTTATTTGACGAGTTGTATTAAATTTTTAATTTCCCCATCCAGCTTAACCATTTATTTATCCCAATTTAAATCTTTAAGGATTTTCCCAGTACTATCCAAAAGATTTAACCCTTTCCTAATTATTTGTTACTTTTATCATAGCTTCTGGAATAAAAAAATTATAATCAATCAAACCTACAATAAGTCCTGTCGCAAGTTAGCCATAACCTTCAAGTTTATATATTAAAATAATATTTTTGATTATTTCAAGACCTGCCTTTCTTATTTTCCACAGTTAAATAGCAGATCTAGTAGAATCAACAATACTTCTGAAAAGGTAAGTGATTTATTAAAATATTTTTCTTGATATTTCATGAGAGTAGATATTAAATTGACCAATTTGCAAATATAAATACAATTTCCAAAATTAAATTTGATGAGGATTAGCTTTTATAAACTATAAACACTTTTAAGATATTGAAACTAAGTCACTTTGCTTCTAAATAAGTTTTTTAAGATAAGCCAATCCAAGAATTTAATTAAAAGGATTTAATTTTAATCCTTTTTATAAAATACTAATCTATCTTTAATTTAAAGCCATCATATTTTTTACATTATTATGTACCTCAGAAATTTACGATTGAATATTCACAAACTATAGCCATAGGTTTATGTTTTTAGGATTCTAATTGAGCTTGCTATTATAATCTCGATTTATTTTCAATAGTTTTTATTAAGAAGTGGATTGTATGGATAAAGTTGATTGACTAAAAGGTATAAAAGGAGGAAGATTATGATTTTATTTAAGAGAAGGTAATTTTTGGAAACTAACAGATTCATATCCTTCAAAATTAAAATACCTATGTCTACTTTTCTAATCTTTATTAATATTATATTTTTTTTGGTTTATTTTTTTGTTCATTGATTTAATTACTTCTTGTTCTTTGATATTTTTACTCCCAATAACTTTGGAAAAACTAAATAAATCAGATAGTACTTTGGCAATCTTGTATATTGAGGAACATCCTTATCCATTATCCCATAACTATATAGCTCTTATTGAGGAAAAGGAATAATATCTACTTCAAGCAATCCTTCTCCAATCTTTTTATTTAACTCGAATTCGCTACCCAGCTCTTACTTGATAATTTTTACTCTATTTTAGCTTTAATATTTTTCCATAAGTTTTTTCTTTCTATCCTCCCAATCTATAACGACTAATCTGTCTTCAGTATTCACTTAAAAATTCATTTTTTTATCTTATTTTACTCTTTTATGATGTTTTTTATTTTTTTATTATTCAAAAACATCCTTTTTTCTTTCTTTATGCTTCTTTTTCTTTTCTTTTTTGACTTTTTTATTTATTTTATTCTATCTTATCTGAGGAGTATCATCTGAATCAGATTGTTCTTAAAATTTTTCAGAGGCTTAATCAAGTTTAATTTTATCGCTTCCAATTTCAAACAAGTGATTAAGATTATCTGATTAACTTTAAATCTCTATAGCTTCGATCTTATGTCCGAAAGAATTTTTTTTCTCCATAAAAATTGTCTATTATAAATATGTTTATAAACAATCACAAAAAGTTCTATTCATTCTGATGAAAATCTTTAAATTATTTGATGTAAATTTTCATTTTATCCTTAAGTTTTGGATTTAACTATATCTTTTTTTGCAAAATATTGAGTCCTTTGATCGCCTCTTTTAAATTTTTAGAACATTAGTTGATTTTTTAAAGCTCCTTTAAAACAATTTTTTTCTGTTTTTTTTATTGTTTGGAAGGTTTTTCTTGTGGTTCTTGTAATATATCTCGATTTGAATTTTATTGAACTTATTGTACATTGACTTTAATGTCTTAATCCACAGAACAAGAGATCATTTGATTTTTATCCATAAGCTAAAGATTATTTGCTTCTTATTGAGGTTTAATATTAGAGTTTAAATCTTATTTTTATTCTTTTTCAACTATTTTATCTTTTAGTTCTTTTTATAAGTGAGATATTTTTATATCTTCTTTATTTTCTATTTTTTATGATTATGCTGGAGGGAAATTTTATTGAACTTTTTAAAGAATGACATTCATAGCTTCTGAAATTTCTTATTTATTAACAACTGCAGGTATAATCTTGATTTATATTTGCTCTATCTTCTCTGGTGAAACACTTTCTGATTTATTTAAATGTTAAGGTTCCTCTTCACCAATAATTTTCACAGGAGAGCTCTTCTAAACTATCTAACTTTGACTAGAAATAGCTACAATTTTATCCTTATTTTGTTACAGTAACTTTTTTTTCAACTCTTCAAGCTTTTGATTCATATTGATTGATTATGAATTGATTTATAAAGTGATATTAACATCAATATGATATGAAAATAGATGATAAAATATTTATGAATAATAATAGTTATCAATGGCGGACAATAATAATGAACAAGAAATTGAAGAAGCTCCTTAAGTGATAGAACAACCCAATCAACAAATAGTTGATCATATACCTCTCAAAGACTAGTTTTCTTCAGACCTCTCAGAAATAGATTTGGCTGACTACGCAGATAAACAATAAGAAGTTGGTCCTTCTCAGAAAATTGTCCCTTTAAAACCTAAACGTAAAAAAATAATGAAGAATTATATTTGGAAGCAAAAATGGGTATTTTATTGATAAATTAGATAAAACAAGCAAACGTAATAAATGGATCAGCTCCTCTTTGGATAAAAAAATGGATCAAAGTAAAATTTAATCAAAATGAAAATGCATAAGTTGATTTTAACCAAGAACCAGCTTAAAAAGATAAGGGAGCTCTTTAATTAGCTCATGCTATTATCCAAGAACAAATGAATAGTGTGTCATGATCTCAATTTGTATTCAGATAAATATCGGCTATCATAATTCTTCTATTTTCTCTTTTCTAACATTTTTTACCTTAATCTTTTTGGATCTTTTGTCTTTTTTATCTTTTTTGTCAGGTTTTTCTTCAGCTATTTATTCTTTCACTTCCTCAGGTTGTTCTTAAATTTATTTCTAAGATGGATTTGCAGAAAATAACTTATGTTTTAAAGGTAAAGGACTTACAACAATAAAAGTATACTCAGGATTTTGTTAGTTAAGAGTTTCAATTTCATCAACAGTTTTTTATTCAAGATCTCCAAAATTGGTAATAACCCAGTATTTGCTATTCATTGATTCATGTTAAAAATCAATAAATTTTGAAACAGTATTTTTGATTTTTTTGAGAGGAGGTACTTCAATCAAAGTTTGTGAAATTTTACAATCAAAATCTGAATTAGATTTTTTTCCTTTTTTCTTTCCTTTTCCTTAAAGATTTTTTCTGACTACTGCTCCACCTTGACTTTCTAATCTATAGGATAAAAAATCAGCAAGTTAAATAGTTTCTTTAATATCTTTAGATCCAACAGATCCACTATCCTTTAGGTAAATATTAGCGAAATCAAGATTTTTTGCCTAGTCTAGATGTTCAGCTCTTGAGGAATGATTGTTGAGATTATCATACCAGTGCTGATGATGTAGTATTTCATTTCCGAAAAGAAATGCAACTGGTAGTAAGGCTAAAAGGAATGCTATGATGATAATACCAAACTTAGCCATGAAATCTATAACTTTGTTTACTTTGATCGTAAAGCTCATAATATATTCTTATTATATCTTAAGTAACTTTTAATATATTTTATTCAAACTTAGTAGTTTAAAATCATGATATAGATCAATATCACAAACACATAATCAATTTTTTGGACTATTTTTGCCACTTTTCTTAATAGCTCTCTCTAAAGAATCAATTGTATCATCTTTGTCATTCGTCTGCATATATACCTAGTATATTCCTTTCAAAATGTCAACATTGATAAAATTCAGTTTCTCTCTTTAAAGCTTCGCCTCTTCAACTAAATTATTTATTACCAGGTCTTGATGAATACTGTCGATATTAGTAATATATTCATTGAAGGATTATACCCATTACTGTTGTTGGTTATGTTCATCAAGACGGTTAAAAAGAGTAGTCAGTTGAGGTTCATTATTATTTATACAATATTTAACAAGATCTTTTTTTGTAAAAGATTTATATCTAGTAGCAACTATCTGGTCGATAAAATTGCATCTATCTTGTTTCTTTTGTTTTTCTTTGTATTAATTATATGTATCCTCTTTTGTTAAATTATTTAAAACAGCTTTTTTATCTTTAGTCAATTCAACCATTTTCTCAATCAACTAGTTTTATTCAATTTTAAGATTAGTATACAACTGAATAAGAGAAACATCTCCAGCTCTTATAAACTTTTCTAGAGAAATTCTTTAATCACCCGAATGAATATGGTTTTCATAGAGGAAAAGAATAATTAATTGTGATTAAGTTTCAAGAGTGAATTGAACAACTTCAGAATGATCTATTTCATAAAGATTATTAAGATAGTAGTTATAATCGATAGAATAAATCGTATCAACAAACTATTCAATATTCCTATCAAGTAAATATACTTCAAATGCAGCAAGAATATTCAAATCGGACCAAGTATAAAGATAAAATGATATTTTTAGTTGCTTCTTATTGATAATACGTTGTTTGTATAAGTAATAGATAAGCCCGTGGAAAATCTATATTTTTTGCATTTTAAGATGTAACTTTTAGTCAATTACTGTTCTCTAGCGAATCAAGTCATAACGGCTTTCGATCTATCTAAGATATTTTCTAAATAGAGAAAACTATACATGACTATTTTGGAAGACATTTTTTCGACTTTTTTGCTCTTTTATGGGTTTTTTATGAAATTTTCAATCATAAAAGCATCATTTTTAAGTATCAAGTCAGATATTCCTGCTCTTTAAGCCTCTGAGTAATCTTTTGAAAATTGAATGTCATGAAGAACATGAGGTGAAATATAATCAAGAGGTTTATAATGAAACTGTGATGCAAAGAGAATGTGTTGCATACGATATTTGGTAGTTTACCTGAAAGGACTCATTAGTTAGCTATAATTAGGTGATTTAGCCTCCTCTTTCTAACAATCAAGTAATTTAATTGTAAAACCACCTTTATTTTTATCTGTATTATTTCTAGCAACTGAAGAATAATGAATATTTAAACTCTATTTCTGTTATTAAACTTTGTTAGACTAAACTGATAATAAACCTCTTTGTAGATCTTCTACAAAATCATTGATATTTCCAAATTTATATAACTTTAGAAGAGATGTAAATACAAAACTTTTCCTGTTTTATTGATTCTGATTAATTATTTTTTTCTATTTTTCAGATAAATTCGATAATTTTTACTCAATGATGTCTTTTAAAAACACCTAAATATTATCAAAAAATACTTTAACTAACTTTATGTTCAGTTGTTCTCGAGTAGGAAGTTTGAGGTTAAGACCTTGCAAGAAAGTAAGTAAATTTGAGTCATTTGTTTTGATTAAAGCCGAAAGCAAGCTTTTTTCAATCCTATTGAGAGCCTATCCTTCCCAAAACCATTCTGGCTGATATAAATCATTTTAAAATGAAATTTAATTTGTAACATGAGATTTTATTGGGCTATCTTGTTTTTGATTATGAAATATTTTTCTACTTTTAATATCTTTATCAGGAGTAACTGGTTTTACTTTGATATTTTATGATGTTCTGTTGGGTTTTCCTCCAAAGTCAGATAATTTTTCTGGAGAAGTCTCTATTTTATGATCAAAAGAACGTTGTTCATGAACGTGAATTAGATTTTTTCCTTTTCTAGGTTCAGGAGTATCATCAAAAGGAATATCACCAATTTTAATCAAATTTTTGATATACTGAAGAATTTCATCAGCAGCAGTAATTTGAGCAGGAAACTACCTTTCATAGATCATTTTTCTTCCTTTGAACAATGAAAAAACAAGACAATCTCCAAGGAGAGCTGAAGATGAAGTATGAATTTTAATCGGATGAAGAGCATAGAAAAAATCTATTTCATTGAACTCAAATACAAGCTATCTCAATATTTTTTTTGCAAGAAAAGAGGCTTTCTTACGATTGTTGAAGAAAACTATACCAAAGAGTCTTTTAGCTTTATTTCCACAAACTTCAGACATGAAAAGTTGGAAGTCATCGATATAAAATTTACTATCTAGCATTTATTTTTCACTTGGAGGATTATTCCTTCCTGATACTTTGCTCATATTTTTTTGACTACAAACTTCACTTTTAGATCTATCGTCCTAACTATCATCTTCCAGAAATATTTCATATTAATTACAATTTTTATGAATATTCTGGTTGATCAATTCTTCAAGAGATGTTCTTCCTTGATTACATTTAAAATATTTGATTTCTGAATGAAGACTTAAAGCTTTCTTTAGAAGATTCCTCAGGTTTTGAGGTTTTGTCTTGTTTGATATAACGAACTAGCGCTTAAGATTATGATGGGAAAAGGTGACAGATCTCATCAAATTGGATATTATTGATATATTATTAGTTAAGATCTCTCAGAAAAGTACAAAAATTTTTAATTTACTACAAAAAAATATCCAATATTTATCTTTATTCAACTTTTTAAACTTTTTAAAAGATAGAAGTGTAATAAAGCTCAAACCAATCAATCATTTTTTTTTACTATCATTTTTTTTCTTAGCATCCATTAACTTATTACCTTGGTTTATTTGCCCTTTAGATCCAATCACTTTTTCTTCTTCACTCATCTTTCCTTTACCATTTAAATTTAAACTCTAAATAGACATATTTATTTACCTTTAGCTGTTTAGCAATATCTATTTCTGATAACCTTAATTTTACTTATTTCCAAATTTATGATTTATCACCTTCTGCTTTTAGAGCCTCTTCACTTTCTAACAAAAAGAACTGTTGAGGACCGAGAATTGAACCGGGTCTACACATTCTGATCCATCCAATAAAATCAGGAGCATTAAAATGATAATGCTTAATAGCATAACAGCCGATTAGTGTTCCTGTACGACCAAGCCCTGCTTTACAATGAACTCCTATAGCTTCTGTCTCCTTTTCTGCAATATTTAAAAATTCTTAAACAATTTCTTTTGAAGGACAAGTTCCATCAGTAAAGAAGAGTTAATGATGATTTATTCCTCCTTCTTTAAACGTATTACGATCATAAGTTTGATTATTAAGTCGAATTACAGCATTCACACCCATTTTTTTGAATATTGGAATGTAGTCTTTCGGTGTAAAAGTTGAATTCTAAGTTAGAAGAACATACATCTTGGGTGTCTTTATTTTTATCATAAGGCGAACTCAAGGCTACAAACTTATTTGGAATTATCCAGTTAATATCTCCATTCTAAATCTTTTAATAGTGCTCATACTAAGCAATATCAAACTTTTTATAGTCAAACCAACCTATTTTAATCGCATATTGCAATCCTTTTAAGCAGTCCAATATCTATATTATCTATCTTTTACACTACATTTGTATGTGCACTGTCCATAGCCTGCATCTCTAAAAGGCCGAAATTATACCTATTTAAAAGGCTCAAAAGCTTCTTCTGCTGTCTTTTTAAGCACAATAATCTTCATAATCATTATCTTACAAGGTAGCAGCAGACAAGTAAAGCTGAATTGGTACATTTTGTGTAATGTGGAGAAGTATGATGATAGAAGGTATTCTTTGCAAACTTTTAATCTGTTAAAAATTTCGAAACTTCATTAATATACTTCCAGACTTTAGCAAGGTTCAAAGGACCAAAGTCTTCAAAAAATCCTTCATATACTAAATCCTTAATCGATATACAGTTACGTTATCAATATTGAAGAAGAAAGCATTGGGGATATTTTGAGGTTGACTGTTGTCAGCAAGATAGAAAAACTTATCTGAGTCAAAGACACAAATACTTGGGATGATAGTGACCAAAGTCCTTGGTATATTTTTGTCGGTCATTAATAAATAATCCAGCTTGATTTGAACATGCTTGAAAATAAAAACAGTCCAAAAAGCAATAAAAATCAAAATTAGAATAACCATGTTTATAGTTATTTCTTCCTTTCAACGTCTTTAAAGCCATAATAAAGTCCAATTCTCATAAGAATTATAAAATTAATTCAATAACAAAATATGAGATCATCAGAATTGCATAGCTAAGGCTAATTTAGATTGCTAGAGTTCCATAGTTTGATCATGACTAAGCTTTTGAACAACATTTCTATATTTCTTTTTCAGTTGTTTCTGCTCTCTGCTAAAAACTTGCTCTTTATCAATCTGATACTCTTCTAGTTTGCTCAGTAAAGCACTATATTTTTTAGACTGAAACACATTCAATCTCTCTTCTTCGAACTCAGCATATCTTTATAATGCTTTCTCCCTTTATAATTTTTGCTTTTCAATCTAAATTCTATTTCTATTACCGCTTTAGCATGCATATTCTTCACGAAATGAAGATAAGCAAAATTATTTTGTTTTTGTAATAACCTCTCTTTCTTTTACAAGTCAATTATCTCGGCACTTGTTTGATGTAAAGAATGATATCTTTTTCGTATTCTAGATCTAGCTTTGACAATATCTCTTTGTTGTTACTACTTGAATTGTCTCAAAATATAAGATTCTCTCCCTTTCAGTCTTTACATATATTGACTCCAGGCCCATTATATCTTTCGCTTATTATTTTTAAAAGCATAACTTACTGATCTCCTTTCTGCTTTCTGACAATCTAGAAGTCGAGATACTTTGTATTTAGCCAATTCTGATTTAGCCCTTTTGATATTATTTTCTATGTTCTCAGCTCGATAATACTGTCTTTTCATCATACATTTCTATTTTTTTCTTGACAATTTGACTCTAAATATTTATTTATCTACATTTCTTCTGAGAAAGAGCGAAATGATGATTGATTAGGGAAAGGTTCTGGATTGAGTCTTGGTCTTGATCTTCTAAACGATAGTGGACTATTGTATCTTTTATGATTCGTGGTTGGGTTGCGAGTATCAAGTTCTGATTCATATTTGCTGTGGTTTTGTTATAGAGGCGATGGAGTTTGTCTTTTCATGAATTATTTCGATTGAGATTAAACCAATAAATTATATTTCATTTAAACAACTATAATTTCTTATTGATCTAATCTAATTAACTATTTTAATGAACTAACTTTAGTCTTTTTCGCAATATAATTAATAGAGGAACTTCATGACATGAAATAGTTCTTTATAATTAATAGTTCATGTCACTGAAGGATTTTGTAATTCTTTCAAAACTAGGCTAAGGAGCTTACTCTTCTGTCTATAAAGTACAACGTATCCAGGACTCACAAACGTATGCTCTCAAAAAAGTGAAGATGAACAATCTCTCACAAAAAGAACAATAAAACGCTCTTAATGAGGTTCGTATCTTAGCCTCTATTAAATGTCAGTATATTGTAGGATACAAACAAGCTTTTATCTAGTCTAATTCCCTTTGGTACTTTTTCCTATAGCCAGCATAGTAATGGACTACTCCGATGATGGAGACCTTTATCAGAAAATTGTCAAACATCAAAAGGAAGAAAGCATGTTTTCAGAGTAAGAAATTTGGAAAACTCTGATCTATGTCGTTCTTGGACTTAAAAAGTTGCATGATCTCAACATTCTTCATCGAGACCTAAAAGTATTTTTAAAGATAAATAGAGTGCAAACGTTTTCCTAAGTAAGAACGGTCCTGCCAAGTTAGGAGACATGAATGTTTCGAAAATTGCCAAAAATGGACTTCTCTATACCCAAACAGGTACTCCATACTATGCAAGTCCATAAGTTTGGAAAGATAAGCCTTATGATTCTAAATCAGATATCTGGTCACTAGGTTGTGTAATTTATGAGATGATAACACTAAAACCTCCTTTCAGAGCAGAAGATATGGATGGTTTGTACAAAAAGATAGTTAAAGGATCATATTCCAAAATTGGAGATCACTATTCTAAGCAGTTATCTGGAGTAATCAAGATGATGTTACAAGTTAACCCAGCTAATAGACCAACTGCAGACTCCCTTCTCAATAATATTTCATGGAAAGCTGATGAACTATCTATTAATTTGAAGTAAGAAATAAAAGTAAAAGATTAACTTCTTAAGACAATTAGAGCGAATAAAAATTTACATTATCTTACTGATAGATTACCAAAACCAGCTTATTAAGGATAATAAGATCCTATTCCTCATCAAAAGTATAACAAAAATACAATGCCTAGTAGTAAAAACAAATCAAATGTTTCCACTAATATCAGCTTACGAGGACTTAATCTACCAGCTATAGACAGAATCATCCTTAAAAATAACAATAATAAACTACCAGTAATCGGAGGAATCGAAGAAAGAAAATACAATGTTGATCACAGGAGTCTTGAAGGAATGTTAAGAATTTAAGGTCGAAGTCAAGGTCGAGGTGAGCATGAGTATGAAGATAGGAGAGGAGCTGATAGAGATATTAGAGCAGAACTGAGAAAAATTTATAATTTAAGATCTTCACCGAAAAAATCTGCGGTTAGAAGAAGAGTAGAACTACCAAGAATCAAATGATTTTTTACAGCATATATGCTATAATAATCTAATAATGAATATCATCGAGATCACACCTCCTAAACATTTGAATTTCTGCCTTCCTTGTGACCTTCATCGTGTTCTTACACTAAGCAACCTCACATTGCAATCAATCTATGTCATGATTTTGAAATCACATGCCTATTAGGTAAGTCTTTCTAAAGATGCATTTCTAATGCAAGCATTTTAGTAAATAAAGATAGATATAAGTGTGAATTGGAGTCAATAAAGTAATAATTTATCAGTCGGTAAACTTCGCATAGTTTATCAAGAAGTCGAGGAAGATAATATCGAATAAGATCAACTTAAGTCAATATTGCTATCAGTGAATAGTAAAAGCTACTCTGAAGATCTATCATTATAAGTACATCTCGACAATAAATCTCTTAATTTTTTAAACTATTAAGCAATTGAAAAATAAGACTCTATAAGCTATGTATCAATATCAAAGCACAACCAAAATAAATATTATTTGATGCAGAGAATAAGTCATTTATCAACTTCTATAGAATATCAAAATAAAATAAACTCGAATTAATAGTTAAGTCATTAAATCTTATCATATCTACAAAGTTTAGCTGGAGTTGTTTCTATTTAACATTGCAAACAAAATGGATCTTTTATCATTTAATTTTCTAAAGAAAAAGAAGATACTTGTGATTTAGTATAATTTGATAGAGGAAACTCGAAAATTATATTTGTAGTTAAACGATTAATATCTTATGGCAATCCTCAGCCAATTTAAACTCTTGTTTGTTTTAATTAAAATAAATAAATTAATAATAGTCAACAAAAAATGACTATAATTCAAAAATAAGTATAAAAACAAGGCAATAAAAAGTAAAATTCTATCCAAAACTTGTATAAAATTTAAGAAAAAACAGAATCTTCGGATGCCTAAAAAAGAGATCAATTTAAAAAAGATTTAGTTAAACAAACTTTCATTGGAAGAAGATAAATAGAAAAAGTAAAGTTAAAAAGAAAGAATAAATCTGAATAAAAAATAATTGAAAATAGTTCTGATTAAGAAGATTAAGCTGAAATGTTTAAATAACAAATAAAGTAATTAAAACAACTTTAAATTAAAAGTATTAAAAAAATATAAACTTAAAAAAATGAAAATATACCTAGGTAAGATAAATAGGTTCATGAAAAAATAAAAACTCAAGATACTTACATATAATTAAATGAAAAAGTGTTGAATATTTATTTATAGAAGAAATAATTAACAACTTAAGTTTATGTATTAGTAAGAGATTGTGTAAGAATATTTGTTCTTTAAGATCCTATGGCAAAGAAAGTAATAAAGTTTGATCCTATTTATGAATAAAATATTAACATGCCCACTCCACTTGAAAAATATAAAGATTAACTCATTTTTGGTAATTAAACTTCTCTTTTCTGGCTTAATTTATAAACAAGCTAAAGTTAATGGAAATATGTACAAAGAAAGTATATTTATTCTTTAGCTGTAATTTAATAATTAAGTTTAATAGTTGTAGGAGGCAAAAACTTTTCAAAATTAGCATATTTCGGAAAATAAACTACAAGAAGTAATCTAAAACTTTATAGTTGTAGTTCTTCTGATAAACATGATCATTTATTTACCTATGATATTCTTGGCAACAACGTAGGTAGTGTAACAAATATGGCATATGTGACAGCGCCTCCTCATGGGACTAAAATATTGATGGTTCAGACAGTTAATTCTGCTTCTCAGAGTACTTTTCACTTTCTAAGAGTAAAAGCTTTCAATAAAATTTAAGTCTATGGACATATTGAACTTGATGATCTTGGAATTTTAAATCTTTTAAAATTCAAATATAACAAATAAAGTGGGAGAATTATTTGTATGGAAACACTAGGATAAACACAAATGGATACTTACAAAAAACTAAAATTAAAGTGCCAATATGAAAAAGTCTAAGTGTCTACGGAAGGACTAAAATTTCCACTAAAACAGTTTATATCTTTCCAGATAGGTGGAAGTAAAGAAGGAAAAACTCAAGAATGGATGTCTTTAGTCGATTAAAATGGAGGTTTAGTTTATATTTATCATTTTTAAACTGGATAACTAGAGTAAAAAATGATAGGAAAAGGATAGATAAAACAAGTTTTTTCTGTTTATAATGGAAAATTTACAATAATAGGTTTAGAGACAGCTATTAGAATATGTTAGTAAATCAAAAATAAATGATTTGACGATATTTACTTATTATTAATCATTCGAAAATCAGTGGCCTAGTCAGCATATCATACATTTTATGTGGAAAACGAGTAAAAAACGTTTTATGCATTTTTTACAAAGCTATTTCTATGACCCAAGTATCTTTTAAAACTTCAACCTATTATTCTTCTTCAAAAACAGAATTATAAAACTTTTTTATATTTCCTAAAAACATATTTTTACTTGCTACTGCTTCTTCGTCTTCTTTAAATCTCATTGATCCTTTTACAACAAAGTAAATAGCAGCATTAATATTTACTTAAGACGAACCAGCTTCAAAAGTTTTCAAATGAGATATTTTACTTAAAACATCCCATTAAGATTAACTTTAAATTTGTTCCTCTTCAGTAATTTATTTCAAAGTTTTATCTAATTTTCCTACTTTCTTTTTTAAATTAGAAATAAAACTATTCTCTTTAACTCTACCCAATATACTTTCTGTTAGTTCTGACTTAATAGTATCAATTTGTTATCTTCCATGAAAAAAGTAAATATTACTTTCTGGTTCAAACATAATTAATGCTTGTTTTTATCCAATTATTACTTGTTCTCCTTTCAAACAACTATCAGCTCCATGTAATATTCCTTTACTATCTTTTATATACCCTTTTCTCACATAAACAACTCTTTGACTTGAATTAAATTTTTATTAATGCTGCAAAACTTTAGTAGATAAACGTCCATTGATATCTTTTTCTTTAAATTAGAAAGTTTAATTTCCTCTTCTTTGAGATAGTTGATTTTTAATATGGAGATGAGCATGAATAGTAAGTAATTAACTATTGGTATTAAGTGTTACAAAATATTTATTATTATATTTTCTATCTACCCTATTGAAAATAATCTTCTTGCGATATACTTCTGGACTTTGCTAAAGTTGAGATTTAATATCTGTTTATATTTCATAAAGAATCAGATATTATAAATCCTTCATTGTTGTTAGTTAACTAGGAAAGTAATCAAGATTACTTGAGTGAATTCTAATTCTCTTAAGTCCAAAAATAATATCCCAATATTAAATTTAATTCACCTGATTCTTCTTAAAACTAAATTCCAAACTACCTAATTTATGCTTTTCTAAATATAAATATTTTTACTTATTTAATCACATAGAATTTTTCCTTTTAATATCTTTTGAATCATTTCTTTCCTCCAAAAAAAATATAATTTCAACTTCTTCTTACACTCAAGATATATTTTCTCCTCAGTCAATATTCTAACAGTTGGAAGTTTCATCAAACACTCAAACCAATTTAAATTTAAAGAATTTGTCAAAATAACAAATTTTAAAGCTGACATTGGTAAACCATAATAATCAAACAACTGTTATATATTTTAGGCAGGATCTAAGATTGCTATTTAATTGTCATAGATAAGCAATATATTTCTTCCCTTTTCAGCTATAATCATATTTAAACAATCTGGTTATCCATTAAATCCCAATCCTTCAGGCTAAATTCTCAAAGGTTTGGTTATTTTTTATTAACTCAATAATTTAATCAAATTTTCTTCATTTATATTACTTTATTTATGAAAACTCCATTTGATTTAATGAATATTGAGTTGCATTTATTCATGGATAAGATGTTAGATTCTTTTCTTAGTAATTTGATCAGCAACAATAATGCTACGACAAGAAAGATAATTTAGAGCCTACTTCGATACAAATATACTTGAAATTGCCATAAAAATAATGAAAGATTGATGATATAAGGATGACTCGGAAATATTATATGGTCAACTTTTATTTTCTTTAGAGCTGCTTTGTCAAGGTAAAGAGAGTTAGTCAATCCGAAAAGATATTTTTGTTTGTTAAATTTAAAGTATATACTAGATAGGGAGATATATACTAATGATGATGAATCGCTATTATCTACATTAACTTAATATTGAAATTATATAGAAAATGCTAAAATTCTTCTTTGAAGATTAAACAAATAAAGCCATCCAGAAGCTCACTAGCGTTGGACTCGGCAACAAAGGAAAAGAAGTAACTTTATTCCAAAATCTAACAATACTAGTAGTCAACTATGTTTCAAAATCAATTCATCTATATCATTGTCTCAAAGCAATGAAGAAAATTAAACATACACCTGAATTACTACTAAAATATTGTGTCCTTATACATATTATTATCCAACAAAATAAATCAATTCCCAATGATAAGCTGCTATAATTTTTAAATAATTTACTAGAATCATGTTCTTCTCTTATAGAAATTTATTCTAAAAAATAGGCTAAATAGATAATCAACAAATCTGTTTCTAAATCCCTTTCAACTCGTTCAGATGATTGTCTTATTTGTAAATAAGTTTTCATTCTTACAGGAATTATTCGACCATACATTTCTTATCTTCTAAAAGTAGTTTCTATTTTTTAGTTATATAAAAGAATTGAAAAGCATCAAATTCATCTTAAAAGACAATAAAGTTGGATGATAATCAATCTCTTCATTATGATTACTTCTATTACTGGTAACTTCACCATGATTGGAAGATATTTCAAAAAAACTTATGGGCATCTAGTAGTTCTATTGACAAAAACTTTAGTCAGAGATATTAAACCAATGATGTAGTAATTAAGTCAATATACCAAGTATAAGAACTCTTAACTGAAAAATATGCTAAATAGTCAAAAAGAAGACTTACAAGAACTATAATAGTTCATGAAACTTTTATAAGAAATAGCAAAGCTAAATGAAAAACTATTGCCAGTTTTTCTGGGAAAATACTTTATAGATAGTCTTTATGACATATCCTAACCTCATTGGATTGATACCAGTTCATCAAGATTTGATATTTTATTTAAGAAACAAAATAGATCAGAAGATAAGAAAAGAAAAAATTCGGCAGCTGATAGTGAAGATATTAAAAAGAAAAAAGTATTATAAAAATAGGAGTTAATTATTTGATCTGAATAGGTTTATTTTAATAATAATATCAAGTGATAGCAATTAATGAATTAAGGTTGTCACTAGTCTAATGTTGGTGACTCTATGTCCTAAAACATATCATATTCCCGTCTTGCATTAGAAATTTAAAAATAAGAAATAAACGATGATGATTTCCAATAGATAAATCCTAAAACGTCAATAAACAAATGCAAAAGTCAACAATCAGAAAAAAGATAAGCTAAAAATAATTAATCATAATCAAATAAAAACAAAAACAAGATCAAACAACAGATCTGCTACTCACAAGTTCAACATAGAAATGCTAGAATATAACCAAATTCAAAAAAATAATAAAATTCAGGACGACAATCAGTCACAGCTTCAGACAAATATAATCATTCTTTGCTAGGAGCAAGTAAAAATCTTATTAAAACTAAATTAAAGTCAATCCAGTAAAATTAAATGGAATATGGAAGATCAGAAGACTAGTGCACTGAACAACATAAAAGTATTTTATCTAATAAAATTGAAAAGAAAGGAAACATGAATAGTATAGATTATCCTCGAAAACCACCCTCAATATACTCAGAACAAAATAGTCAGCCTATCTTAATAACTATGAAACGTAGTAGTCAAACATCTATTCTTAGTCATGATGTGTTTATAAGACCAATTAATGATAGTATGGAAATATAACCATAAAGAAAAGAATAAGAAGAAGTCAGAAACACCTTAAAATATATTCCTGATGTTGATTAAAATACCTAAAATTTGAAACATTCATAATAAGGAAGAGGAATTCTTTCAAGTATAGTTACCTTAAGTAATAAACATAAACAACTTTTAGAGAAAAATTTAATTACCTCAAGAGATTAAAAAAATAAAGAAAAATCAATTAATGTTAATGTAGAAATTAAAAAAGACAAAGATAAATAGAAATAAAAGATATAGAGTTCAGAAGCTAGTTCTTAAAGAAAGATTTTATAAAAAGTAGCAAGTCTATAACAATTAATTTTTTAACTTGCGAAAATTAAAAAATCAAAAAGTAGATCCAAAAAAATGATACTAGAATCAAAAAGTGTTGAAAAAATAAATAATAATAAAATTTTAACCTAATAATACTCTTTAATAAATTGTTCTTCAATGGCATTAAACTAATTTTCAATACCTCATCTTATAAAAATATTTAAGCATAGAATATGGAACTAAATATTTTAAAATAATCACAATAATCAAGAAAAAATATTAAAAATTCTCAAAAAAATATTATTACTATTCGACTGGAACAAATAACTGATAATTATCAAAATATAAAAGGGATAAATAGTTGCAAAATTAGCATCTACCTCTCTCGCCACTATCTTATCTTAAAATTACTTTTATTTAGGTAAATATAGACAATCAAAAAATGGTATTGATAAATTATCAGGTTTTTAAATCTAAATTTAGAAATAAATTTATTCAGGATAATTCTATAATAACAAAAGAGACAGAAAAGGAGCTATATTTTTAAAAGATCTTTCTTCTTATTCTGGTGAATGGATAAATGGATCATGGGAAGGAAAAGGAACTTTCACATCTCAGGAAGGAAATATTTATTAAGGATAATTTAGAAAAGGATTAAAATCAGGATATGGAATATAGACATTCAAAAAAGGAGATGTTTATGAAGGTACTTATCTTAAGAATTTATACAATGGTAAAGGTAAAAATAAAATTATTTAGGTATCTACAAATGGTCGAATGGAGCTTTCTACATAGGATAATTTAAAGCAGGAAATATGCATGGAAAAGGGCACTGGACTTCGAAAAATAAAGATTAATATAAAGGATAGTTTGTTGATGGACTAAAATAAGGAAAAGGAATATATCAATGGAATAATGGTAAAGTTTATGAAGGACTTTTTTCAAAAGGACATCCAACAAATCTCCCTCCAAATAATAATAAATCTAAAAAATAAACAAATCCAGTGCTAGAAAAAGAAAAAGCAAAATAAAAAGTAAAAGTAAAAGAGAAAAAGAAATAATTGTTTATATAACATAGAAAAGAGAAGAGAAAGATAAGAATTGAGTCTGAAATTAAAAATATAGGAAAATAATGTAAACGAAGTTTTTCAGCTGACAATGCAATAAGACCTAGGATAAGCACTATCAAGTCATAAAAATATGGTGAGAAATTTAGAGTGATTTTTAATAACTGATACTACTAATGTTTTAATATTAAATCAACGAGAAAAGAGCGAAGGCATCTGTGGAAGCTGTGGAATATGCTGAGTATATATTCCTGAGAATAATTGATTTTCCATCATTTATTTAATTAAAGAAAGTTGATCTCTTGTGTATTACACATCCCATCTCTATCCTTTTATGGTGACTTTCTTCTGCATTTCATCAAGTGCTCTCCCCTTTCCACATTTACTTTTCTTCTTTTTTTTACCATCTTCTTTTTTTTTCTTTTACTATTTCTGATCTACAGGTTGAGTTAGTACTTTCTTTCCGGATATTTGTTATTATTTATCAACTTTATCATTAGTATCTACTTGCAAGAATGTAATTTTTATTTAGATATTGACTAATAGTTCATTTAGAGCCTTATTTATTGACTTATGCTTGTTTAGATACTCTTTAATAAGGCTAAACTTTTGATTTTTATTTGAAAGAGGAATAATATTATGTCCTTTAGAAGGTTCTAATATTGTTAAAAAAGAACTAGCAATCTCTGAAGAAGAATATCCTTATTATTCCATAAGAGATTGATATCTCGAGATAGAATTTACAACCTTTTTTAGAAGCTCTGAATTGTCTCCAGAATTCATGATCGTTATAATTTAAATAAAAAGATATCCAGTTTTATAAAAAATAAAAAATAAAAATATCTTTTTTAGAATCGCATATCATACTTACTGTGACTTCAAAAACAAGTTATATTAGTTTTAGTTTATAATTTGTTTTCTAATTGAAAATATGAATAAATAGAGGCAATTATTAACATCTCAAATTAGTTAAATTGCATAATTAATTCATGAAGTAGAATAGCCCAAAAGATCAAGCTTAAAAACAAAAAATCAAAGATGCAGGTTAAGAAATCGTTCAAGCAGCAAAAAAAAGAATCTATACCTCTCACAGACGTGATAAATATTACTCTAGAAATGGAAGAGATATTAGTTTATATGAGTTAGCTAAAGATGCAGAAACTATTGAAAGAAATTTAATGAAAGCAGCATTTTTGTATGCAGATGCAGCTAAAAGAGGGGAAAAACTGGACTCATGTATCAAAGATTTTGCCAGCATTTCGCATCAAATGGGACATACAGAAATAGGAGTTGATTTTCTTGTGAAGGTAAGAGTTTATTATGATGGAGACCTGAAGAAGTTTGATAGACTCTTAACAACTCTTGAGAAGCAAATTGAACCTTCAGGAAAGCATCACTGCAAAAGCATTCTAATTGAACTGCCATATCGTCAAAATATATCAAATAAACTTATCACAGATATGTTTGCAAATGCAACTAGAATAAGAGATACAAAACTTTTCAACAATTTAAATATATCAAGTGAATTTATGGATTATGGAAAATGGCTGGTGGTTGAATTTTAGTCTTTTTCTGCAGCTAAAAAAACTTTATAAAAGTTTAATCAAGAAGAATGGTTTGGATTAAATAAATACTGGCTCAAAGGTATGTTTATTGAATGCTAAGCTACTGATGGAAGATAAGATTTTGAAAAAGAACTCTTAGTTTCTGAGTAAATGATCAGAAAAAAAATTAAAGAAGAAAATTAACAAGGTTTATGGTAAATTAGAAATGAAAATGAAGTTGATCTGATGAATTGGTATGCAATTAGAATAATTGAAGAAAATATGATGGGAAAAGACTTCAAAAAAGATCATAAATATTGATTTGAATCCCTACTCTCTTATTTAATTTATTATTATATAAAAAATAATGGAGTCAATATAAAAAAGAGCTATTTTTTGCCAAGATAATGATTCAAACAAAAAGATCAACAAAGAGAATACATAAATAAAATAATAACCTTAGTCTGAAAAGTTAGATTAATGTGAAGATTGGTAGTTAATGCAAAAAGATTTTGAAAAGTACTTTTTAAAGAAAAAATAAAAAGTAATTCGTAGTTTACCTATCGAACAATACCCATAAAACAAATGGAAAGTCATAGGTACTTTTAAAGGAAGATTACTTTGTAAAATAAAATCAGTATACATCGAACCAAGCACAACATCTCTTTAACTCCTTGAAAAAAGCAAAGAAAGGTAAGTAGTATCTAATCCAGTTGCAAATAAATATTGGCCTAAACGATATTGCTTTTTTGAAAAATATGATTAAGGTATCCAACTCGATGAAGAATCCTGGTTTAGTGTGACTCCTCAAGCTGTTGCCTAGCACATATCCAATCGATTAGCAAATTTTGACTGTATTTTAGATGGCTTTTGTGGATCTGGTGGAGACTCAATTCAATTAGCAAAAACCTGCAAATAAGTTATTTCGAATGATATCGACTTTATCAAAGTAGGCATGCTTCTCAATAATGCTAAAATCTACAATATCAACAATATTACAACTTCAGTCAATAGTTTCTTCGATCTGAACTATCCCAAAGGTAAGATAGATATCATATATATGTCTCCTCCTTGGGGAGGACCAAATTATTTGCATAAATCATCGATAAAACCTGGTGATATGGAACCTTCACTACATAAAATCATTAAGAAAGCTTTCAGTATAAGTAAAAATCTTGCAATGCTACTATCTTGCAATATGGATCTCGATTCTCTTGCTTAATCTATCAGTTTAGCCCTTGAAAATTATAATTCTGTAGAAAGCTGTTCTATGATAGTGTAAAAGATCTTTTTTCAAGGTAGACTTAAATTTTTACTTGTTATCTTTGGAAAAGATGCAAATAAGGTTGAAAATACAACCTAGCTTGAATATATTTATCAAATGTTAAAGGATGGATAATAAAAGTTTTATGAAAAAGGAATAATAAAGAACATAAAAGAAAGATGGGGAATGATCAAATTGCTAAATAGCCTATTCTTTTGTTAGGGATACCGCTGGAAGCACAAATCAAATCTTATTGAAAAGTTTTAATCCTATATTATCGATTAAAAGATGATCACAAAAGCAGAATTACAAAAACTAAAGAACAAAGAAAGAGATCCAAATAACGAGATCAGCAAAAAAGAAGTTAAAGAGCAGAAGATTCAATTGAAGAACAAATAATTCATAGAAAAATGCTAAAATCAATTTAATCAGTAAAATGAATTGATTAATGAATGATGTGTTTAATTTTGATTATTAATAGAGAAATGTAATTTAAATATAGCTATGTTCGATAATTCTCCTCTTCCTTCAGATAGGAATAATCCTGACCTCTCCCTCAACCAACTTCGAGATGGATTTGCTTCCATTACTCACAGAATGACTGAACTATAGTCTCTACTAAGCAAAAAAGTACTTTCTTAAAATATCTAGATGGATCGATCAGAATGTCTTAACATCTTGGAAAAGAAAGTTAGTCACGGACAACTTAAAAGAGTCTGTGAATAGCTTTAAACTAAAACAGAAGATAATAAAAATCAATAAATAGAAAGAAATACAAAGATGCAAGAAATAGCTATCGAAAAGATAGATAAACTAACTAAAAAATTCAAATCATCTAATCAAAAATCAACCAATAGTAAAGGTCATAAACAATAACTAAAATCAATTCATAAAGAATCTAATAAAAGAATAATCTAGCCACAATAGCTTTACATATAATCTAACTAAACTATGTTCTCATTGCTGATTGAATAGATTTACAAACTTCAAACTAGAGATGATTAACTCCAAAAGCAACTTTAACTTAGAAATAAGAAGACAACAGCACTTAACAATGAAGTTTGCAGCAAAATATAAAAGCTCTAAACTTAAATATAAGAAAAGTATGATTTAAATTATGTAGAATAAAGTTTAGTCAATCCCTTTATGAGTAGAAATAAGGAAATACCTGGTCAAATCACGATAGAAATATGAAAACTACAATCCATAAAAGCAATAATATAAGCAACATTAATAATAACTAGAATAATCAATTTGAATCTTTTAGATTTGAAATGGTTACTAAAAGTATCTAAACATTACAAAAATAATTACTTAACAAAATGAATATCAAAGATGTACTACCGCTCATCAAACAAAATCATCAACAAGTTTCTGATTCAGTTGAAGAAGTAAGAGATTATGTTGAACAAAGTATATAAAGTACCAAAAGAATCCTTAGTAGTCAAACAGAAATCAATAAATAAATTAGTACTGGTGTAAAAGTAGCATGGTGGCATAGTTTTCAACAAGAACATCAATTTGCCATCATAAGCAAATAAATATTAAACTTAGTGCCTGAAATACTAGAAATAGGATAAAATATGAAACAACCCAACCATATCAAAGTCATGCAGCAGGGTCTATATTTGCTAAAGATTCATATGGTTGAAAACTATATACAAGGGCAAGAAGAGTCACAGTTTTTAGATGAATTCGAAGTGATGGTAGGGACACAAGTGCATGTAGTTGCACCTGAAAGTGTACTAAGAATGTAAAAAAATAGCGAATTAAGAATCATTCAAAGAAATAACCAAGAAATAGTATTTTGTCTACAAAAATTGTGATATTTCGCCTTTCTTACAATACTATCAAATATTTTGTAATATTTAATTTTTTTATATCAACCATGAAATATTCTTATTTAATATCTTTCCAACTATTCGATTTATGATCTTATTCGATCTTATTTAATGATAGTATTTAGTTACTATCAGTAATATTTAATACCAAATAATTTTATGTTCGCACACAAGAATAACTACCGTCGTAATTACAATTACTCACATCCCCTAGCAGGAAAAACATATGATAACTCTCATTTCGTAACACAGTGTAAATCTTACCTAGATACTGATTTAAAACTTAGTACTACTGCATCTTAAATTGACCCACATCCACTAAAACCACACTCTCATAATTGTACAACTCAACTATTTTATCAAACATCTAAAAGAAAAATATAGTCAGCACACGTAACACAAAATCGATTATAATTTGATAAGAAAAAGATGAATCAAACAGCTGATTTGAGAAGAACAGATCTCGCTGGAATTAAAAATGGAAGTGTGGCTTCATATAGTTCAAGAAAATAAAAAATAGGACAGAGAAGAGGATTGAAAAGAAAAATGGCTATCAATCCATATGTAGATAGCTTTCTTTTTCCTAACATGGATATTCGTATTATTCATAAAATTAACAGAGTTGAAGAAATATAAAAGCTAAGCATAACTTTTAACTTTCAAAAGATCTTTAAAAGACTTATAAGTACTCAGCTTATGGGGGAATTTACTTCCAACTTCATGCTTAAAGTAGAATAGTACATAAAGCCAATTTTAATTAATCAATAACAGTATATTCATCCGCTTAAAGTTTAAATTGAACAAAGTTTAAAACATTTATCAAGAAAGGAAGATCTATTAGAAGTTATCTATGATTTAGAGTTATAAAATTAAAGAGTTAAAATAGAATAATTGATTAAATATTATTGTATTCCTTCTGAAATAGTTAGTAAACAGATGCTTAAAGAATTAATGGAAGATATTGTTATTGAAATATATTAAAAGAGAAATTGTTGTAAAGATATTGAATATTGTCTCCTCACAGAAAATGGATAACTAATTACACATATTTCTTAGATTTTCTTTTCATATCGAAGCCTACTCATAACTCCTAGTCTGAATTATACCAACGCCTACCAAAAATACCGATAACTTTTAGAAGATCACGATAAACAGCAAAGAATGACCTTTAAAGAAGCTCTCAAGCATGATTTTGTCAGCAAAATAGTTAGAAATCAGATAGAACATAACTTAATTAATTACAGTAAGTGTCCACAAGAACAACTTACTCAAAGAAAAGAAATAGTAGAACAAGCTGAGAATCTTATCAATAATAAATCAAAAATAAGATTACAATCTAACACAATCAATCTTTCTAAATAGATTTCAAAGGAAGACACCTTTACAGATCCTATCTTTTCAAGAGAAACTCTTGCTAAATCTTTTCATAATAGAAAAAACAAATAAAAAAAGTAATATAAAAGCATGGTAGCTCAACTTCAAAAAATGTTAGATCCACATAATATTTTCATTAAAAACAAGATGGACCTCAAAATAGAGTCAGTCTTTCAATACTTATATCCTATTAGTGATCAATATGATCTCACATACACTCATCAACCAGAACATGCCTCAACTCTTTTGATTAACAATGTATTCGATAATTGCAATATTTTTAGCAATAAAAATAAAACCCAAAAATCTCTTATTTTATCAATGTTACAACAAATTTATGGAAATAAATAACCTCTAAAGTAAATAACTTTTTAACAATTCAAAGAAATCTATGAAACTGCTCATGGAATATCCAAACCTAGTATAATCATGAAGTATGTGCTGACTTATATTTCTTTTGATGAATGGGGATAAAAGTCCAAGAAAGATCTTTTTAATCTTTTGTAAATTACTATACCTTATAAAGGTAGATCAATGGAACTGATAAAAAGAATTTTTTGGAACTGGCTAGAACGATCTAATTTGGTAGAAAGTGATGTTTTTAGAAAGAAAAATATCTAGATTTGGTATGAACCAGTTAAAGTTGTTTATCTTATGTTTATTTCTTTTATTTTTGGAGGAAAAGAATATAAAAGTATGGAAGAAATGGTCAAATAAATGATTAAATACTAGTTTTATTGATATTAGTTAAATTTCTATATTAAAATGATAAAAAATAATGAATAAAAATCGACATTTTATCTAAAATTTATTCAAAAAAAAGAATTGTTTTGTTTACAAAAAACATCTTTCATCTTTGTTAACTTGATTTGAAAAGAATATATTTTTGCTATAAGTAAGACAAAAGTATTCTTCTAATTTATATAAATTATGATCCGAAGAATTATTTAGGAATCTAAGAAACCTAGAGTCTCAAAGTAAAAACCTGCAAGAAAATCTTTGATTCTCGATAAAATAAAAGAAAAAAAAAAGAATTTCAATCGCTCTTGAAGCTAAAAGTAATCTTTTAACTACAGTCCTATAGTAAATGAATGAAGATATAAAAGATTCCAATCACTATATCAAGTCTATAAGAGAGAATTTTGATCAACAAAGTTTGGCTTTAATTGATACTTATCGAGAATTATTACCTCAAGCAAGAGATATGCCATAATAATAGTTGCTGATCCGTTATCTGCAAGATCCTTTTTTCAGAATTAAACTCTAGACTTAGTATAAATGTCTTAAAAAAATAAAAAGAAGAAAACATATTGGTAAGATTAAAACTATTTTAATCCTTCTAGAAAAAATATTGATGGCAAAAGAAAAAGAGAGAATAGAATAACTTTCAGATAGTGTAGTAATAGTTAGCAAATTAACAATATAACAAAAGAAATAATATCTAAAAGTTACTAGAAAAAGTCCAATAAAATGAAACAATAGCAAGAAGAAAAACACACGGCTGATTTCTCAACTAAAAATATATTTAAATCTATTCTATGTAAAATCAATCAGAATGAATATTCAAAATGATCAAGTCAATATTCAAAGAGTTGTTGTTTTGCCTTTACTAAACTATTATCAGTACCAAGCATCACAACTTTATGTTCCAATTCACTTCTTCTCTCCAATGCAATCATTGCTTCTGATAGACTACTCTCCAACTATTTATATTTTTCAAGTAAATGAGTTATTTTAAGTTGAAGTTCTTAGTTTAAATTCTTGTCTTCTTCTTTTTCTCTTTGAAGATATTAAAATTTATCCTTATAAAAGGACTATATTTACTGGATTTTTTGTTGTTCAAGAATATCCCATTCAGCTTTAGCTTAGTTTATTATCACTTCATTCTAAAGATGTAATTTCTCGAACTATTACTGAAGTTGTCTTGATCTCTGATCAGCTTTCTCACATTTATCATTAACTTGTTTTTCATTTTGTGTTTTTTAAACTATTGTTTTTTTTAACTATTAAATTTAATTTATATATTTACTGTAGTCAGGTAAAGGACTTTACCTAATACACTTTAATATTTATTTCGATTGCTTCTCTATTTCATTATCCTTTTCATTAATAATTTTTTTCAAATTAGCAATTTATTTCTCACTATTATCACTAATTAATTTATTATTAGATAAAAGTTGCTTTCTTTCCTTCTACCAAAGCTATTTATCCTATTAAAATCCAATATGCCTTTCTTAATTTTCTTTGATTCTTTAATCAAGATGTTTTCTTAATTTTTTGAGCTCTTCTTCATAAAATAGAGCACTATTTGCCTTCATCTCATAATTTTTTATTACATGTGCACTTTGTTGAATAATTAAAGATTTTTCGGTGTTAAACTTTTATCGAATAACAACTTATGCTTCATCATACATCATTTTCATTTTTGAGATTTACTCTTTATTTTTTGATTACTTTAACCTCATCTTATGAATCAAATCATGATTTTTCTGAAGTTATCCCACTAAAAACATTATGCAATTTATCAACCTATTCTTCAAAACTGTTGATCTTATCTTCTAAAAATCGAATTTTAGATTCATATATTGATTCAATAGATCTCATATTCTCTTGATTAACTGCTCCGATTTCAATCTTTACTAATTATAGTTCCTGTTACTTCATCATATAAATCTTCAATAGTTTTTATCTTAACTCTTTAATGACCATCTCATATCCATTTCTGTTTTCTTCATAACTTTTACTATGAAGGGTTTACTGTTCCTGAAGTTATCTATTTTAAACTTTCAAGGCTTCTATCTGTTTTTAAAGATTTTATATCTCCAATAGAAAAGCTTCTCTTTGAATATCTGAGTTTTCCTACAAATTCTAAACCTATTATTGACTTGCTTCTAGCATTAATAACTTTGTGCGATTATATTTATGTTTTAATTCAATGATATTTCCTTCATTTTCAGATAATAATTTAGCCTTCTCTTCTTGATAAGCTTCTTCAAAAGATTTATAATCTTTTTATATTTTATTGAATCTTTCTTTCCAATATAAGACTTCATCTTAAAGTCGAGTTCCCTTAAGTTCCCAAAGCTAAATATCTTTTCGATGTCTATCTCTCTGTTCTTAAATAACATTTTATAATCCCTTTTTAGATTGGTTAATTTCGACTTATTTATCTCTGGTAATGCTGAATATTTAATCATTTTTCTTTTGGATAACATCTTTTATATGATTTTTAATTCTTTAATTCTCTTGCTCGATCATTTATACTTATCTTTTTGAATTCTTGATAGTATTTTAGCATTAAGATACTTTATCATTAACTATTTATTTTAATTTTCTTATTTAAGCATCATACTATTCTTTTGCTCTCTCTGAACAAATTTTAAGTAAAGCTATTTCCTTTTGTTGCTAATCACATTGAATAATATATTTATCGTTACTTGTTCCCACATAAAAAATAACTTATTCCAACCTCTTCACTTCCTGCTACAATAGCTATACAGTTCTAAATTATCCAACTGCGGCCATCGGTGAAAATCCTAATAAATTAACATTAGGTGCAATATTTTCTCTTTCCATCTCATACTAATAAATATGTTTATGTTGAATATGAGGAGAAGTCTATTTTCGACCAGATAAATTAGATTCTCTTTGATTTTGACGAGGATTATTAAGGGTCAGAGATTCTGCCGGGCGAGATAAAGATAAGTTGTTGAACTGAGAAGATCCAGACTCGTTTTTATATGACATTTAACGACTAATTTAGTTATATTATGTTAACAATAATTATAACTAAATTTATGTATGGCATCTATCATTGATCATTATAAAGATATAGTCATGAGTTAAAAGATGAAAAATATGTGGAATCAATATTCTAAACAGGCTCCAAAGCACTCTCCTTTCAGTTTCCTTCTTGCTGGACTAGGTCTTCTAGCTTTCAAAGCCTACTACTATGGTATTTAATCTCCTATTTAGTTGATATAGGGCATTATGCTATTAAATTCAATAAATTATCGAATTCTCTTTCTCCTTAAGTATACAGATAAGGTTTTAATTTTAAAATTCCTTTCATTTAAGATCCAATTATTTATAATGTACAAACAAGAGAGAATGAAGTTTTTGCATAAACTGCTAATAGAGATATGCAAAGTATCAGACTGTCAGTAAAGGTTTTATTCCATCCTGAAGTGAGCAATCTTCATACAATTTATAAAAACTTAGGGAAAAATTATGAACAAAAAGTGCTCCCTGCTCTTTGCAATTAGATTCTAAGAACAGTAGTAGCTCAATTTTCAGCAGCTCAACTTTTGAGTCAAAGAGATCAAGTTTCAGAACGAATTAAATCTCTTTTATCTGAAAGAGCTTCTCATTTCAACATTATGATTGATAACCTTGCAATCACAGATCTTACTTTTGGAAAAGACTATCTTGAGGCTATTGAAGGTAAGTTTTAATTGATTTAGGAAAACAAGTTGCTCAACAGGAAGCAGAAAGAGCAAAGTATGAAGTTGATCAGGCTAAATAAGCTAAAAAGAGTACTATTATTAAGGCTTAAGCCTCTTCAAAATCAATTGAACTTGTAGGTTAGGCCTCCAGAAATAACCCATGTAAGGATATTGATATGAAGCATATTTGGATGTGAGAAAAATCGAATATACATAAAAAATAGCTCAAGTCTTGGCTGAAACCAGAAATAAAGTCCTCTTAAATAATGAAATTTTGAATATGAATTTACCTACAACAACTCAAGCTGAATATTCCAAAGGAGGCAGCAAATGATTAAATGAATCATATAATCTTTGATAATTACCTTAATAACTAAAAATTCAAAAATCATTAATTTATTCTTGAAAAGTTGTAACGTAATATTTAGCTTCAGTAACAGCTTATAAAGGGTTTTCAGATTTTACTTAATCATTTATTATTTATGATGCTTTTCCAAAAGATTCACCTTCAGTTTTTGATCCTCCTTAAAAAGATGCTTTTGTTGTTTTTCCCATCGATGATATTGCCATAATAGAATTATGACTTTTACCTTCTTCATTAATCTTTAATTTTTAAGTCGAAACATTAGATGAAGAAACAACTTTTTTTGTATTTTTTATTGGAGGAGGAAGTTTAGATATCTTTTATTTACTATTTGTTTTTATACTTTCTTAACTTATTCTTTTGGATTGGTTTTTTTAGGTATTGCAGTAGAAGTCTTTTTAATAACTGGAGTATGCTTTTTCTGATCTTTATTTAAATTCAACTTGATATTTTATAATTTTTAAATATCTTCTTGTAATTATTGATATTTAATTTATAATTTAAAAATATTATCTTTTAGTTTTTGTTATATTTATTCTTCTTTTGATTTACACCTTGAAGTAATCATAATTTAATGAGGAGATTAGATTACTAAACTCTGTATTGGACTCTTTTCCTGACTAATTAAAATAAATTATTCTTTCTTTTTCAACAATTCTTAAGTATCTTTGAGTTTGATTTTTACATTTTATAATTTTATTTCTAATTAATTAATTTAATCCTTTAGTTTCTTAGTTTTGGTTCTTTCCTTTTACAGCTAACTTTGTAATTCTTCATTTAATATTACGATCTCATCTTATTCTTCAATTACTTTAAAAGTATCCTTTTCTTTTATAAAACTACTACTTTTTCTTGACGGCATTAGTGACAATAATACATCTTCAAGAGATACTATATGACCCATAGCAATGCTATTTTTTTATTCCTATAATTTTAACAATTAAAACCACTGCTAGCTCATGATTTTTTATTCAGATAGGTTTTATTTCAATTATTTGACCTGAACAATATCTTCTTCATAAGCTTTTATCTTTTAATTTAAAACAGCGAGCTATTTTCTCATATCTTATCTACTTTTTTCTGTTTCTATTTCTTTTTTCAGAGGCTAAATCGACCCAGTAATAATCTGCTCAGATTTTACTTTGCTTAGTTTTTATTTTTTTACGGGAGATTGTTTTGATGGTGATTATCTCTTTTGTTTTGGCAATATTTATGTTTTTATTTCTCTCGAATGACGAGGTGTGTTCTGCTAGCTTTGATATTATAACTTTTTATTTGACTGAACTAGTTGATTTTTTTGTTTATTATTACTGTTTTTTGCTTCTAAAATTTTGGTCGTGAAACAAATATCGACTTAAAAAGCTTTATCTTTGCAAGAACATTCTGATATTTGGAAAGTTTGTACCCCTTCTTTCTTAAATTAGCGAAAGTAGTTCCAATAGTCTTTCTTTACTTATTTTCTTTGATAACATTGACGATAAGTGTTAACTTTATTTCAAAAAAAGTACTTTTGGAAAGTGATCATAGCTGTATTTATCGGTTTACAGTTCAAGATGTTTGTCTATTTGGATTAATAACTCTTTTTGAGGGTAAAATTCAGTAGATACAAGCTTATCTTTGGCTGAATAGATGCTGAAATACCTGATTTGAGAGAAACAGAATAAGAATTGTTGTTGGAATGATGAAGTCGACAGCCAAGCACGTGAGCATCTATATGTACATATAAATTGGATTTCATATTCCACAACTATTATTTATTCTATTCACTTAGGGGTTGGGGTTGGGGTTGGGGTTGGGGTTGGGGTTGGGGTTGGGGTTGGGGTTGGGGTTGGGGTTGGGGTTGGGGTTGGG
>CAXIUT010000209.1:0-23136 GCA_964035545.1 Bugula neritina
CCCAACCCCAACCCCAACCCCAACCCCAACCCCAACCCCAACCCCAACCCCAACCCCAACCCCAACCCCAACCCCAACCCCAACCCCAACCCCTATATTGGTTTATAATACTGATATAAATAAGTTAAAGAATTTAAACTATCATTCATCTTCTTCAATTTCATATTATTTGATTTATTATTCTTAGAGTAGTTGTTTTTGATATGATTGTTCGAGGATGAGTTCTTCTATCATTTAAGGCGGATGTTTTCCATCGGTTTATTTTAATGGAAAACTTGATGCTATTCCTATTACTGCTACCATACAAAATACTAACATTATTGAAAAATCTACTCGGTTCAACATGCTTACTAGTTCAGGTAAAAATACGTTAGGAATACATATTACTACACATCCATAGCCAAGACCTAAAGCTGCTACCTGACCAGGGTATAACTAATTTATATAAAGAAAGATTAATTGGTAAAGAAAAGAAACTGCGAATCTTAGGAGGAAGAAGAAACCTAGTTGTACTATCTGTCTTGTTGTCCAGCAGTTTTAAAGACAAACTTAATCACTACTTAGAAAATTGAGGGCAAAAGAACAGACTAAAGCGATGGAGAAGGTGACTATATTTGTGAGTTTTCTTTTCATTTTAGTGATATAGAAGTACGTATATAGAAAGGTGACTAGTTCTGAAACGTTGAGAACGATTCCATTGAGGTAGAAGTCAAAACCAAATTGGTCGATGATGATGAGAGGTGCAAAATAAAGAAAACTTCCACAGAAAAAAAGGAAAAATATCCAAACTGTGATCCAACGAAGAGATGGATACCTGAAAAGATCAAGATAAGTAAAAGTAGATTTATTTGATAGTTATAGCTATCTCTGATATTAAGATTGTATGTCATTTAAATGAACTGTGCTGAGAAGATACTTCTTTTAAAATTTTTATTATGTGCCGTTGATGGTTGAGATAAATCTGAGGTCTTCTCTGACTTTTTGGATTGGGTGGAGTTTTATAAGAAAGAGAGGAGTCTACTTGAGAATGAAGAAGGTGAAGATTAAGCAGGCAAGGAGAGGTAAAAAGTGGAAGAAGAAAAATATAATTTTCCAGTTTTTTAGTAGATAGAACTCTACTACTACAAATATTCCGCCAACACATTGGAATGCTTGAAGCATGATTTCTATCTTCTGTCTATGTTAATTAGACAAGATTTAAGAGAGGATGCAGAAGCAGATATTTAGGCAGCTTTGTAATCCGAAACCAGTAAGGAAGAGTCCTATCTATGATACGAAGAGAGTGGATGCTACTAATATAATTATATATCCGAATACAGCTAGAAATTCGCAAATGAGGAGCGTGATTCTTCTTCCGTAGTTATCAGCGATGATGCCAGTAACAGCGAATCCAAAAATGGCTCCAATGTATGTGATTCCCATTGCAAAATCAATTTCATCTTATTTTTAGCAGTGATAATCACCGAATTATGTGCCTAAAGTTTTGAGCATGCTTATTTGTTGATTTTAGTATTGCGAGCGTTGGTCGAAAGGAAGTGAACAGACGTGTTGTTAGCAAAGATTGATGCCTTAAAAGGGAGGCTAACAGTTCTAATAGGGTGCAACTGCGAAATAGTAGGGAACTCCGAGTTGCAGGAGTCCTATCTAGAAGAAGAGGATTGCTGAGAGGATGATGATCATTGATTGGTAGGTGCCTTTGATTCCTACAGCTTACATGAGTTTCAGATAGATGGTTTATTGTATGTGTTATTAGTTTTGTGGATTGCGATGGCCTTAGTTGGTTTCTTACATATTGTCAACAAATTAGAATATATTTTATACTGAACCTCAAAAATAACATCAAAAATATTAGCAAAGGATAAAAAGTTAATTTAATTGATATAAATCTTAACAATGAGCATTTTTGAAAAAGTAATATCAATATTCTAAAAGTTTTAATTGATTAAATTAATATTCTATTAATAGAAATGAGTGAGACTTATTCAACTCCAACTTAATCAAAATCACTTGAATAGTATAGCCATTCCCATCCATACTAGTATCTAACAAAGCTCAACTAGATATTTAATGGTTACAACAGATCAAGTATCAAGGATTACTCATCTGCAAGTAAGATCAAAATACCTTTTTACAAATTTAACAAAATGAAGGTCCCTACTTGCTTTTAAAATAACTATACAAAAGAAAAAAGAGAACTTGTTAATTATAATGCAGTTTAGATTGGAAGAGTTGATGATGCTGATCGGAAGTTATGGAAAGAACATGAAGATATTATTCAGAATTATATAGTTCAGAGAAAAAGGAAGGTTAGTAGGCCGACTAAAAATAAAAATAAATAGTTTGTTGATAAAATCATATCGAAAGATAAAAGCAATATCTTTTTGAAAAAGATTGTTTAAAAAGGAACTACTTTCTAATATGATCATCAATAGCTAGAAGAGGAGGTATTGCAGAAGTTGAAAAACATACAAAAACCTAAAAGCAGGGGTTTGGTTAGATGTCAAACGGCTAAATGTTTGAATAATCAGATCAAAGGTACCAAAATGGAGGAAAGTGATCGCTAGAATATTAGGTAGAAGTTATCACCGAGAGATTATCTATAGTGTAGTAATGAGAAAGATTTGATTGTGAAGTATAAGGCTTTGTTGAAGAAAGCGGATTTATCTATTTCTGATAAGAATATTGATAGATCTAGTGAGTTGATTGCTAGGATGAAAAAAATGGTTAAAGAAAATAAATATTTTTGATATTTTTATATTATTTTTGAATCAAGTATCATATTAGATTAATGTTGAAATGACTACTATTTGCCTAGATCTGTTTTTATTTTATTTTTTAAAGTTTTTATCTCTTTTATCGAGAAAATAATCTGCTTATTTTTGTAAAGTTTTTGATTTAATATTTCAAATAAATTGATTACTTAGATAGATTTTACTTTAATTTTAAATTTCAGTTGGTTTATTTTCTGGTTATTTTATTTATTTAGCTAATTTTTGACTATTCTAAATATTAACTTCTTGATCTTTTTTGATATATTTTGATTGTTAGTTATCTAATCAATGTGTTTAACTCTTCTCTTCTTAAAAATATTTGAATAAATCAATAGTTTAATATTTTTCTTATCATTATGTTCATGATACATTTATGTCTACAAATAAAATTATAAGATTTTGCCTCTTTTATTACTTAGATTGATTAAGTTAGGATGACTGAAAAGAACTATTAAATATGAACCTTACTATTTCATCTTTCTAGAGATAATTTGCTATGATAAGAGAGTTGATATTAAATAAAATTATAAGTAATAAATAATTGAATGTAAGATCTTTCCTTTATTAAATCCCAGAAGACCAAAGTCAACTTTACTTATGCCGGTTTTTATCCTTAAAGGTTACATTCTTTGAAAAAAAAGGAACAACTAAAACCTAACCTTCTTTCTCATCGTGAACTGAGGGCAAAGACAAATCAATCTTTTACTGAGGATAATAAAGATATTCCAGACTACAAAAATAAAAGTCTTTAAAATACACTACAGAAAGATGAATGGCAAGTTTAAGCTGCTACACTAAGAAAATCTTACGAGAGAAGGGCTGAAACTGAAGGATAATTTCGTCGGACTGATGAATCATTTCGAGAAGAAAATGGTACTGCAAGTTAGATCATGCTTCTACGAGAAGAAATTAACTATATGAGAAAGAAATTGATGTAATCTGAAAATTCTGAGAAGGATTTGAGATTATAAATTGAGTTGTTGAGAGTTAGTGAGATTCATCAGAATGGAAAATAACTGCAGACAAATGTAAAAGATTAAACTCTATTTTATGATATTGAGAATATCAAGAGAGAGTTGATAGAGGTGAAAGCAGATAACTAGTCAAATAAATCAAAGCTGAAGATATAGTAGTTGAAAAGAATCAAGGCTGAAAATGATTTGGACATATCAGCTAAGCAGGTTTAAAGTTTATCTGTTATGATATAGCAAGGTAGAGAGGAACTTCATCATAAAAATGGGTAAATAAATGCTTTAAAGTTATCTCTAGATGAAAAATAAAAGAATATTAAGGATAAAAGTTCTCAGAATATAAGATTAGTATAGAATAGTTCTGAAAAAGCCAATATTTTATAAGTTCAACTGAATTAAAAGAATAAGGAGTATTAGAAATTACATCTTTTGTTAAAAGAATAAAAATAAAAGATGACTATTTTGGAAGAATCACTAAAGAAAACTATTTTGCGAGAAAGTGAGAATCAAAATATAAACAAAGAATTAAAAACTTAAATATAACAAAAAAACAAAGATATTTAATTTTTAAATCAGCAATCTTTTAATTTAGATCAGTCTTTGGGCAATGCTTTTGCAGAGATAAACTTTTTGAAAACTTCATTATCATAAAGCGATAAATTAACCTCAGATAAATCGATTGATTTGGCAGGCATGAAAGAAAAAGCTCATCATTACGAACAAAAAGTGCATTTACTTGAATCAGAAGTTGAAAAATTGGCTCTTGTTATTTATTAGTTGAGATCAAATCATGAAACTTCTTCTCATATTTTGAATGAATAGGCTAGAAAACTTGAAACTTTTATTTCTGAGTGTTAGTAAGTGTAGAGTATTAAGTTGAAAATATTTTGTTAGAACCAGAAAATAGAATAAATTAAAAATATTAATAAAGAGACTATAGATATCATTAAATTGAAATAAGAGAATAAACAGTTGCATAATTCTCTTAGTAAACTTCAATAAAATGAAATTGTTCTTTTTGGATAACTGGATTGGATTAAGAGTTAAAGAGATAATACAGTTAGAATTTTGTAAAATTAAATGAAGGAACAAAAAGAGAAATATTAAAGGTAAATATACCTATTAAAAGATAGGAAATTTGATTCACCTGTTAGAGAATCAAATGAAATAAAGAATTTACAAGAAAAATTATAAATAATGACTCAAAAATATAATTAAATCACACTGAAATATGAACAAAAAGTTGTTAATAGTTAATCCTAAAGAAAAAATGACGAAGAACTTGTTTCTTCAAAATAACTGGGATAAAATATTGAAGGTCATTCCTTAAGTAAGCAAGAAGTAAACCAGTATATCCAGTTGATAAGAAATGCACCTGAAGCAGACCAATAGTAAAACTAAAAGTTGAAAGAGGAGATCTAGATGCTTGAGCAAGAGATGGCGATGATGAAGGCAAGTTACTAGGATGAGATAGTTAATACTAAATAAAAATATGAGAGACAGATAGTCTTGAATAACAGATAGTTCTAGCAACAACTCAGATTCTATACCAATTAGATCTAGGCATTGATGCAGGAGATGAGCTATATGAAGGGTGAATATACTGGCAAAAATAGAAATGTAGATGTTATTGAAGAATAGCCTGAATAATAGAACTAATAATCGGAATAGAGAGTGGATCCTGAGAGAATAAAAAGAGATTTGATAATGCATGTGGATCCTTCTGATTTCTATGTGAGTCCTCCAAGTAATACGCCAGCTAAAATAAACGAAGTAGTGAATACATAATCAAAAGAATAGAATTAGTAGCCAAATTATATGTTGAAGGATATAATCGATTTGTAGACTAAAATTCATTCGTATATCAATAATTTCAACAGTAAGAAATTGAATTAAGGGAATGATTGATTATTATTGTTATTATATTTTCAAGGAGATGGTTATTTTATTATTAATGATTGATATTATTGAAAAGAAATATTTTATGTGAATTTTAAAGGTGTCTATTTCTAGAATAGGTTGAATATAGGTTGAGATCATAGTTTGAAATTGATAAATATGGGTGCCTATAATTCTGATGGTTTATCATTTTTAAATTAAATGATAGAATTCTGAGTATATAATATTTTTGATAACTTGATGGCTTAAGCATCAGAAGTTACTTCTACTTAATTCTAAGACTAGCCTAAGGCTCCAGCTGCTCCAGTTGATGCAACTCACGTTCCTTCAGAAGGTGGATCCAAGTTAAATTCTAATTTTTACCAAAGAACATGGACTACTATCTTCATGATCTTAGCATTTGTACTTATACTATCAGCTGGGCAAGTTTACTCTGTTTTGTTGGTTCAATTTTTGAGTACAGTGATATTTGCTGAGATAAATAGCATAAAAAGAAATGAATAAAAAGAGGTTAAGATTCCTATGACTAAACATATCAATTGGTTCTATTTTATATCTTTTAACTACTATCAATTAGGTAGGTTTGTGGCTATTCGTCTTCCTGAACTGGGAATTAGACATGCTTTCATTGGTAAGATACTATTTTATCACAACTTTATCAGTTTTTGTTTGTTAGTTATCGGTTTCTTATGCTTTGTCATGAGTTTAAAACAAGGTTTTCTTAAATATCAGTTTAGACTATTTGGATGGATTGTTTTGGCTACACTAATCTGCTCTACTGCTGCTTGGTTAATATGCTATAACATCTTTGAAGGTCTTATCTACTATATTGTTCCTTCAATGTTGATTGTTATTAATGATATCTTTGCATATATTTTTGGTTATTTCTTTGGAAAACATCAACTAATTGCTTTATCACCTAAAAAGACTTGGGAAGGATATATTGGAGGAGCTTTGAGTACTTGCTTATTCTCTATTATTGTAATTTTTTTTATTATACAGTTGACTGAAGCTATTCAAAGTATGGGAGGAGTCTTATGTCCTACAACTACTTTAAATTTTATTCCTTTCAATTTTCCAACTTGTACTTCTCCAATGCTTGAAATGGTGAGTTTAGGACCTTTAGTTATAACTAAAGTTCAAGCTCATTGCATGATTTTTTCTTTATTTGCAAGTACTATTGGACCTTTTGGAGGATTCTTTGCTTCTGGACTGAAAAGATCAGTTAAAATAAAGGTAAAAATCTCATAATGAAGGATTTTGGAAACTCTATTCCTGGACATGGAGGAGTAAGTGATCGAATGGATTGTCAGTTAATTATGGGTGCTTTTGTTTATTTTTATTTTCAGAGTTTTATGAAAGTAGCAGCTATAAGCACTACTGCTTACATCATGTCTTTGCTAACACCTTCTGAACAGCTGAATCTATACAAGATGCTTCAAGAAAATCTTTCCTCCATGAAAATGATCTGAAATATTGATAAAATACAATTAATAACTATATTTGATATAAATTAATAAATATATAAAGAATAACTTTAAAAATATTAATAGTGAGACAAAGATAAAGTGAAGAATAAATCGTAAAAAGTCTAGGAGAAATATATGAAATAAAATAATTTATTAATGAGTTCGAGATCAAGATTAACATTAGTCACTGTACTTTTCCTTTTGCTGTGGTTTTCTTAGTCATGTTAGAATGGTGGATGTAATGCTAGTATTAGTTAATGTTCTGGGAATAGATGCAACTTCTGCGACTCCTAATATTATCTTTATAATAATAATTCATGCCGTTCTTGTCACATTTGTGATCTTGATAACGAATGTCACCAATGTCTAGGTGACTAATCATAAGGTTCTTAAGATTCAGCGAGAGTTTATATCATAATGGGATTATTTTTAGGACTTTTTATAGTTATACCTATTTGTTTTATTTGCAAGAGCTACCAATAAAATGAAAGAGTAGCCAGAGATAGACCTCCTCCCCATTCTGGAATTCAATTAAACATTCATAGATAAAAAGTAATATGGAAAAGCGCATTAAATTAAATTGATACAAATTCAAATTGTTCAATCTGCCTTAGTAATATGGTGACTCTTGAAACTAGATGTCGTCACAATTACCACCCCAAGTGTATTTTAGAATGGACAAAAAGATAAATAAGCTGTCCTCTTTGCAAATCTAAAAACTTGAATCCAGTCAGAATATATTGCACATTATGTTTGAAAGAGTATTTAGAGATGAATATCAATGAAATCGATAATTGGATCGGTCAAAAAAGATAAATATGTTCTACTTGTTAATAAAGATATCAGATTTAAGGATTATGATCGATTAAAAAGCATTTAATTCATCATTTATTTCATATCATTCAAAAAATCAATAATTAAGGTGTTATTTCTCAGATAAACTTTTATTACACAAGAAATTCTTATTTTTCTCGTTGTAAATTTTCATAATGATGAAAAATTATTAATATTGATTGATTTTGTATTGAATCATCCATAAACCTCCTCAACAATTGTCTTTTTTTGTTTAAGTTGACTTGATAGACTAAATGCTTTATAAGGCACTTTTATTTCAGCTACGATTGCCTTAAACACAACACTGTTGACATCTTTGGCCATAGCTTGCCCTCCACATAAAAATAGAACGCCATTATTTTTGAATAAGTGTTCCTGGAGCCAGACTAAATCTTTTTCAAGCACATTCTGAACGTACTACTTTTTGCTGGGGTCTTTTCGACTCTGTGCTAATCTGACTTAAACTATCTTTTCCTTCTCATACTATTTCCATTACTCATCAAAATAGTAGTCAATTTAATCATTTTGGATTCCATAATAACTATATCAAATGATATTTACAATCTCAAATTAGGTCTTTTCTCTTGAGGAAGTGAAGCTACATATTGAGTAATGCTTCTAAAAGGAGCTATACCTGAACCATTAGCAACCATAACAATGGGTCTTCCTTCAGGAATATAAAAAGATGAAGTAATAGGCCTAATTCTCATAAATTCTGGATTAGATTTGAAATAGTTTGAAGTCAAACCATTGGGTACTAGTGAAACAACTAAATCAACATACTTAAAATTTTATTACCAAGAAGATAAAGTATAAGTTCTTACCTTGTTGAGTCCAATATTGGGTAAATATTCAATTTTTGGATTAATTTCTTGAAGTAGTTATTCCATTGTGATTTTGATTTACTCTTTAGCTTTTAATTTTTTCATATATTCTTCAGCTTTTTCAGAAATATTTTATGATAGAAGCAAGGCATTTTTAATTTGCTTTTCACTGACCTTTTGTCTATAATCAATGAGTTTTCTTATTTACCTAAAAGGCATAGGAGGAATAGGAATTTTTCCTTTGACTTCATTGAAAGAAATAATTTTTTTATCTTTAGGATCTTACTTGAGCTAGTTGAGAGGAAAGACATCAATGTTACAAGCTGGAACAATGTTCATTTCTTTGTTGGTTTATAATCTGATCCAAAGAGTTGACCTTCCATCTTTTATATCTTTTCTTAGTTATTTTATATGAATAACTTTACACTTAAACATATTCATGTAGTTCTCAAACTCTTTTGAAATATTTTTGTGTTTACTGGCATTTTGTTACCAGTCGAAATCAGGAATATCTTCTTCTTTTACCTGATAAGGATTTCCAAGACTTGTCTTTGGAACTTCTTTGATCTCATTCATGGAGTTTAACTTTTAAATCAGCCTTGAAGACCAATCAGGATATCTGACTTTGAAGTCTCTGTCTTTTGAGCTAGCATCACATTTAACCAGATCCACTAACTCTTTTGCTCCACCGCTTTGAAGCACTTTCTGAACTCTTAAGCCATGTCCACAGTGTTTTTCAAAGTTAGAATTGCCAAAGGCAAGAATAGAATAGTTTAGTTTACTGAATTGTGTATCAGGAGTAATAGTTTAAATCCATTTTAGGAAAACTTATCCATCACTGGGAGATCCTCCATCTCCATAAGTTGAAAGTAAGAAGATAATAGTTCCATCATAGTTAAGAAGGTCTTCTTTACAGTAGTCTCCAATATTTGTAACTGAAGCCAAATACTGATTTTCTTAGAGGAGAGTTTGAAGAATATCTGCTGCGTGTTTAGAGGTTCCTGTGGTAGAACTGTAGATAATTTAGATGACTCCTCTAGATTGGATCGTAGAACTGTTAGTTAGGTTCTCCATTATTTTTTAAATATAAACTAAAGGATGAATTTAAATTAATATTTATTAGAATTAAATATATATATTCATATGTTTAAAATGATTCAAATTGGGGTTGGGGTTGGGGTTGGGGTTGGGGTTGGGGTTGGGGTTGGGGTTGGGGTTGGGGTTGGGTTGGAAATAAGTTCTTATGTCCTCAATATCCTTTACTTTAAATGCATTATAATTTTAACTAACTAAAGAATATTGAGAAGAATCATAATTTAAAAGATATTTGAAGAAAAATTCATTGACAATTGACAATAAAATTACACTCATTATCTTGTCAATCTTATTTATCTATTTGTCCTTAATTATAATATTTAAAACTAATATTATATTTTAGAACATATATAGTCCTGATAAGTTGACATATTCTTACAACTATTACTATAATTAAGTTGATTATAATCACCAGTAAACTCTGAATACTTCATACTCAGTTACTTTGAAATTATTTCCTTTAGTTGCTCCAGTAAATTGACTATTAGTCTTCTGACACCTTAAATTCATCTAGGCACATTCATAACTCGAAGGAAAGTTGGCATAACTTTCAGTATTTGTGTTGCATTGATCAGCTATATGTATATCTGCTCCTCCTCCAAATCTAGGACCAAATCCTGTGTAACAGTAAATGGCATATTAAGGTTTAGTTAGTCGCATCTTCAACATTAAGTCTATTGATAAAAGAAAACTTGAACGAGCGTTGTCTGTGGCATGCTGACCACTGGGAGCAGCATTCCAGATAAGTGGCGTATACCCTGCAATAGTTTTGCCAAAGTTGGTTTTGATGATGGTGAAAGTATGAGGAATGGCATCGCATTTCTGATGGAACTTTTTGGCTTAAAAGCTATATTCTGAAGCTCTGAAGAGTAGTTGTAGATGGGTAGGTTTGTTGAGGTTACTGTGGATAAATTTGGCAACATCTTAGTTATTTTTTTATAAGATATTTGAATCTTTGATTAGAGCAAGGTGATTATTGTCACTAATGGGCATGAGATGTTCTGGATTAGTGAGCATATTTCTTTTCATTTTGAGAGAATGATATTGATTGATTATTTTAGGTTTTAATTCTTTAAGATGTGTGACTAGTTTGTTTAGTTATTATTCGTATTCTTATAAAATGGTTGCTTAATCATCCTACTGAAGGGGTCTTTATTATTGTAGTCTACATGCTAGTTGTTGTGCTGTACTTCCTTTAAGTTGAAAAGGTTTTTAAGAAAAGTATATTTTTTTGATAAGTTATGCGTATTTGTTTTAGAATCCTTCAATGCATAGTTTTTTATTGTTTATTTTGTTGGATAGTAATAAAGCATCCATGTTTTATTTTTCAATATCTTATATTTTTTTGATAAAATTCTTTTACTCTTTAACTTTATCTTCTAGAATCTAAGTTAGAGTTGACAACTTGATGGAACTGCAGTGATCATGGACAGCATAGCAGCAGGGACAAAAATATTATTTGCAGTGGAATGAGGTTTATTTGCATTATGGGTTGATACAGAGATGTGTGGCTTAGAAAGTAGAATCACATTTGAGTTTAGATTTAATTTATTATTACTATTATGGTTTTTACTATTTGGTTGTTTTTTATTCTTAGATGCTGTTCATGAAAGACTATATAAAATTATAAATGAGTCATTCTAAAAAAGTTGATTTTATCTATTTAAAAATGAATATGTGATTTAACTATGAATTATCACTTATTTTATTTGTTTTTTAATATGATAGATTTATGTCTAAAATGGCGCTTAATAATTTAATATTTAGGTTAGTATGAAAGAAGATTATCAAGATTAGACAGATAGTCTTTAGATAGTTGGTAAAAAATTCTAATCAAACAAACCTTAAAGAGTCAGAGATTTAGAGGATTATGTTAAATTTCATTTGGACTATTATTCATAATAACCATTGGAAAAGCAACTTTAAAAAATAGAGTTACCATTTAATCCTGAATATTAACAATTTAATGTGAAATAAGAGTTTTAAAGGATATTTGATGAAAATAAAATGAACTATGTTTAAGAATAATAATCTGAGGGATAATAAGATGTTCTTGGATCAAGTGAATAGCTGTATAGTGGATAGTTTTAATAGAATAAATAGAAAGTATTTGATCATAATGGTTAGTATACGGATGGATGTTATCTTTACAATAATGATTTTTATCTATGTAAAAATGGACTATTTTATGAAACAAATAGAATATTGGCAAAGGAATTTCATTTTAAGTAATATCATGAAATAGAAAAGGAAATGATGAGCGCTAAAGCATCGTTTAAAGATAAAGTAAAAAATTCTAAGAAACCAAAGAAGAGAGTCAAAAATATTAAAGATAAAGGTGCTAGTTCGACTAATTAAGATAAAAATAAGTTTTTAGAGTATATTAGACAGTACAATGATTTGATCAAATAGCAACAAAGAGAGGAAAATGAGGAGGTTAAATATTCTAATAAAATGTATAAATAAGAATAGTGGCAAGATGTGTTAGAAGAGTCCTCTCAAAATTAATATTAATTCGTTAGTTAATAAAAAGAGACTGAGAAAGACATGAAATCGCTTTAGGCTAATATTTAAACAGACTAACACCTCAAGAAGATAGTTTTTTATGAGGATATGCTAAAGCAGGTCAAATAGAGGATATTTAACACTGTGGCAGTAAATGAGTATCAAACAGCTAATATAAAGAATATTTGTTATAATATTAATCGTCAAAAAGAATATAACAATAACTGAAAAGAAACTAGCATTGATTTGTGTTACTTTTATTATAAACATAACTATTGATTAATGATAAATGTATTATCTATTATCTATTATAATTTTTTTAATAATTAATGAAAATAGATTTAAAATGTTATTTTTATATGTTATGGGGTTGGGGTTGGGGTTGGGTTGGGGTTGGGGTTGGGGTTGGGGTTGGGGTTGGGGTTGGGGTTGGGGTTGGGGGTTGGGTCAAGAAAATACAAAATTCAGAAAAATCTTTTAGAAAAACTCTAACTAACCTATCAGCTGAGTAACATATCTATCATGATAAAAATTATCTTGCTTCTTTTGAATAGTACGAATAATAAGAGAATACTGCTATGGACATAATATACAAGAATGAAGAATCAAATGTTTCGATTTTTAATTAAATACCTGATTTTCATATTGACTAGAGACTAGAGAAGGAGATAACTAATTTTAGTATTCTAGATTCGTAACCAATCGATTTGCCTATTAAATAGTCCATTAAACAATTAATGAAATTGTCAATTAATGAGCCAAGTAATTTGCCAATGAATAATCTCGTAGAAAAACAATGCAATGAGTCGAAAAATGAGTAGTCATCAAAACAAGATGTTTTTAAAAATTTTAGGTATAAAGAATAATAGAGAATTAAAAATCAAAAAAATAGAAGTAATTTTATACTTCCTAAGTGTGAAATATTGTCTAAGAAAATGTCTTATAAGGTAAATATAATGAATGAAGAAATGAAGAGTTAAACTTTTATAATAAGTAAGACAGACTTTGATAAATTAAAATAAAAAGCCGATTTGAATGACATCGTAATAGATGTCTACATTTCTAGAATTTTTAAAATTTATTTAAAACCAAAAAATAAATAAGTCTATATATTTTCGACATTTCTTATGTAAAAATTGTTAGGAAAATACCTCAAATAAGAGGAAATAATTCAAATTGAATTCTCTAAGTTGATTTCAGACATGACAGAACAGGTTGTTAACAATTTTAATTAGGTCAGAAAATGGTACAAACCTGAAGCTGGTCATTTCAATTAAGATTTCATTGTTATTCCTATCAATGCTTATAAACATTGGTTTTGTGTGCTCATTGTCAATCCTAAATATCTATTGAAACCTCAAGATGGTCGTACAGCTTCTATGGTATATTGCGATAGTTTGTTCTAAAAAAGATAATACATAGTATAATCTATAAGAAAATACATCTAACTTGTCATAAATATAACTCTGAAGAATAAAGATTTCAAAGTAAACTCTTTTAATTTGCCATGTTATCAACTACTATTACCCAGACAAACAAATGTTCACGATTGCGGATTGTATATGATGACATTTATTGAGGAGTTGATATGTCGGTAAGGAGCATTGGATAATATATAAACTATTAAAAGTCGCATGCTCTTGAAGCTATTTCCTAGAAAATTGATCCATCATATGAGGCAGAGGTTAACCAACTTGTTTATTGAATTGATAAATGCTGATACAGATCATTCAAAGATGCGAAATATTATCAATGATTACAAGAAAACTAAAAAAGTTATCATATAGAATTCAATTGAAGAGGATTATGACTTTATCAATGAGAAGTAGTTTATAAACTATAAAAAGATAATGAAATATGACAGTTTTACGAATTTTGTTAATGAAGGAGAAAAAATACTACATTTTAGTATTAAGTTCTATCTTGACCAGTAGATAAACTACTTTGATAGAAGTCATCAATGATTTATGTATGTTTATCTTTATTATTTATTCTTTTTTTTATCTTTTTAATTTTTTATCTATTAGCTATTATTATTCTTTATTTTATCTTTTTATATATTGTTCTTTCTATATATTGTTCTTATTATTTCATCATCTTATCTTTTTATCTGATCATCATATATCTTTTTATTTATGATCTACTATCTTATATCTTATTCTCTTTTATCTATTATTCTTATTATTCTTATTATTATTTATTGCCTATTATCAACTATTCTTATTATTATTTATTGCCTTATTATCAATTATTATTATTTATTATCATATTTTATCATTTCATTATGGTATCATTTCATTTTGAGGTTGATCTTTATTCTCTTCGACAAATATCTCATTATTGTTATCATCTACTTTTTCTTTTTACTTCTTGTTGAGAAATTGGTTCATTTTTTATCTTTCTTTTACTGTCATTTTGTTCATTCGACTTCTGATATCATCCCATTGACTACCAACTCGGGCCTAGATAAAACTACTTAGTTATCTTTTTCTCATTTTGATACCTTTTTCTCTAAGGAACTGAAGAAGATCTACAATATAGTATGTACCTGCTTATTAAAGTATCATTCTTTATATTTATTTTTATTTTTAACTTACTTTTTATCTGGCAGTATTGGTATTTTATTGATCTCTTTTTGCTTTAATTTCATCAAGAATTAGACTAAATCCTTCATTTTGTTAGTTTAAAAACTAAATTATCTATGGCTTGACTAATCTTTGATTACCTACTTTAGATGTTGTTTATCTTAGCAAATTAAATAAATAAGATTTAGGCATTTTATCAGCAATAGTAGCCAATATTTTTACTAATGATTACTTTGTACCATAATATCCATGTATTTATTTATAAAGTTCACATTTGATTTGTGATGATGGGTCATTAGATTGCTATGTCTATGACAAACTTAAAGGCAACTATTCTTCACAAAGGCAAAACATCTAGTATTGAGCTGCTCTTTAGTCAGTTGGACAGCAAAAGTTCCATTATCCACCTTTATCGATATTGATCACAACATCATCTTTTGATTACTATGATAGCTATCCTACTTCAAAGTAACTATCAGGAACAATAGCACTGTTTTACTCACTTGCTTATTCTTCAGCTGAAATCTGGTCGACTTCTTCATTGCAGATGTCACCACATAGATCTTAGTATTAGGCACTGCTGTCATCGTATTTTGCTGTGTATGCTTATTCATGAGGATAGGAATAGGTGCTGAATCTTTAGTCTAGAACTAAGTAGTTGGTAAATTATAGTCTGCTTTTGTTGGTGACTATGTTGGAATAGTATGGCTAAAATTTAGAATTTTAGTCTTTCATTTTATTGTGAATGATTTCTGCTCTACACTACTAAATAGGTGTATTTTGATCTAATATCAATTGAAGAAAGAGCTATTTATCTGTATTTTAAACTTTATCAGAAACTTATGATTTTTAGTCAGATATTCCTTCATTTTTTATTGGAGATTAATTCTATTTTTGTTTAGGTTTGAACCAAGTAAATAGTGATTTGCCAGGATTAGATTTCTTTTATTTTTATTATTATTTTCTCTTCTTTTATGCTTATCTTTATAATCTCTCTTTCTATTTTTACTATTTCTATCTTTCTTTTTATCTTTATTTAGCTTATTTTTATTCTTGTTTTGCTTTTCTTTATCTCTATTTTTAAAGCTATTTTTATCTTAACTTTTACTCTTTTTCTAGTTTTTAGCGTTATTTTTGTTATCTTTTTTATTTCTACTTTGCTTATTTTTAAAGTCTTTTTGCTTATTTTTATTCCTCTTTAAGTAAACGATCTCTTTCAATGTCTTCTTTAGTTCTTCTTGGTTTAGTAGTTTTAGGTTTATCTTTTTAATTATTTTCAGTTTTATTTGGATTATTCTCTTAACTATTTCCATTCTTATGAGTTGAGGCGGTATCATCTTTCTTGTTAGCTTTCTTTTCCTTCAGAGGTGTTTTTTCTTTAACATTTTCTATTTTATCAATTTATTCTCCTTTTTAATCAACCATAACTTCAACAAACCCTTCAGTTGGTATTTTAAGTGTATTAAAATTGAGTTCTTATCTGATAAATTAAACATAATTTTTATAAGCATCTGATGATTCCAATATAGGTTCTTCTTCTTCATAATCTTCTACACTACTTTTATATTTTTTAAATGATTTGATATAGTTTCTGATATTGAGACAAAACTTTCTATGAGCTTTGATTTATTTTAAATTATAATAAGTATTCATAGAATCGAGGGTTTTTTTATCTGCTTATCGAACAGACATCTATTTTTTTTTATCGACTGCATAATTGATAACTTTAGTTCTTTATTTTATTACATCTTCAATTTTCAATTTCTAGATTTGATCTCCAAATTATTCATTCAGAAGTAACATTGGATCAACTGTTCCTGAACTTCCTTCCAATATTCCAAAAACTAAAGGCATAAACTATTCTATTTCAGGATTATCTCCTTATTTTGTCTATTTTATAACCACTTAGAACTTATCTTTAAGATGATTAAAAGTTGCTTAATCACTTGGTCGATAGCGTCTGAGTAAATTTATCTTAGGTTATCCTTTTTCTTTGAGAGTTTAATATTTTAGTCTTACCATTTTGTTGGTATCGAGTAGAGGAGGGGCTTCTTGCATTGCTTATGTTTAAGCGCGAAAACTCATATCTAAAAATATAATATTAGAGGGAAAATAAATACAAATGAATTTATAAAAAAAGAGATGATCATCAACTTATTTGAATTAAATTCGAATAATAGACAAATATCAACATTTTTAACAAAATCTTATATTATTTTTATTATGGAGTTCGGAAGACAATAATACCAACATAGATTCTTCAAAAACAGTAATCATAAAAAACCTGCTCTCTATACTCCAATATCAAATATGGTTTTGCCCAATATATCAGATCATACCTATATTTCACCTGAACCTTATCGAAAAGAGGTTAGTAATCCATATTTGATGAAAACTAGAAGTGGGTACTACAAACCTGATAACATTGGAGAAAGTCGATTTGGATCGTCATATATAGATTAAAATTCTGAAGAGTATAAAAATAATGCTGCTATGTTGGAATATTTTAGGAAATAGGCAGAGGAATATAAACGTGGAAAAAGGTTTTCTCATCTTAGAAAGAAATCTTCGAGTTAGTATCAACCTCAATATCGGACTATTAAAACAGAAGCAGATATAATTTAACCTCAAAGAGATCATATTGGCAATCCTTAAATATATGTTCCTGTTAATGATGTAGGAATTATGGCTAGAATGGAAAGTTATCAAAATTAAAGAGCATTAATGATGAGTCGTCTGGAACGGGAAAAGGCTTAATCGAAATATCGAGTTAAAGAGTATAAGAAGAAATATAGTAGATTGAAGCAAAAGTTGAGAGATGATTTGATGGAAAGAAAAAGAGATTAGATGCTTTTATAGCTGGCTAAGTAGAAGGAAGCCGTCTAAAGAGAAAAAAATGAGTTTCAAAGAATTAAGGAGATGATGAACAATATCACTGAAAATCTAGAAAAAAATTCAAGATTGTTGAATTAGAGCATGAAGATTCAAAATGATTTAAGTCTGAAGAATAGTGAAATAAAATAGATAAGAAAAAGTTCTCTAAAAACAGAAAGTAGAATTACTCCTTCTTTATAATCATAAAAAACTGATAGATACTACTTCCTATATTGAGGAAGATGTTGAATAAAGACCCAGTCCTAAGATTAAGTATGCAAATAAAAGTTTAAATCATCAGTATAAGTAGATGGAAGGTCTTAAGAAATAAATATAGAATGTTAAATTCAGGTTAAAGAAGTTCAGTCGTTGAGCTTGATATTCATCTATCTATTTACTTGAATAAATGATCATCGAATGGGTTTTTGCAGGTACTCGAAACCGTTTTCGGTCTTAGATTAATCTGAGTCAAAGCAGGGATTTGATTTAAGAATCAATTTTAAGGGCTTTTGATTGTTCATTACTAAGTTTGTAGGCTAACCTTTACCCCATTAATCGAATAAATGCTTTGATTCATGAGGAAGTCTTCTCCACATGTTTCTGATTTTATCTCTACTCATTCCTTCTCGAGATTTTATCTTTCTAAAGAGACTTATGCCTGCTTCTCTTGTAAATTTACGCATTTTTGGTGGTCTAGTTATCTTTCTAGATTTCATAGTTTTTTGTCTTTTTCTCCATAAAAGTTTGATGATGCTTGATATCTTAACAGCACTCCATTTTTGGTGTTCTTTAGCCAAATATCTGTAATGGTGCTTGTAGAAGGAGATATATTGAGAGTTTGGAGATTTTTTGATTGTTTCTACTCTTTAGTTGTAGATCACAGCCATTGGTTCTGAAGATCTTTCTGAGTGAAAATCTCCAGACATTTTCTCTGAATATCGATTGAATTCTGACTCCTAATCTTCAAATTTCTTGCCTTGAGAGTGAGAGTTGTAGTTGGAGACGGAAGGTTTGCTTTTTTCAGTGGTCATGAGATATACCAACTGATCAGCTTTCATTGGAGTCTTGTAGACAGAGCTGCAATTGGAGTTGGATTTCTCTTCTTCTTCTTTGATGTATTTTTTCTTGACATAGAGTGAGCCAAGGTTTTGTTTATCTTGAACTTCCATGCGTTCCCATTCTCTAATGATTTTGACCACGATGTCTGACTCTCTCATTCTTGGAAACTGTGCCGGTATTTGATGTAGCGTTGACGTGAGAATTAACGATAGATTCTACCTAGATTTTCAGGAATAGATTGCCGCCTCATCTGGTTTGAATTTTGGGGGGAAATTATAGAATAATAAACCTCATTTATAACTTTTATAAATATTGCCAAAATTAGCTATTTGAATATGACTCATAAAAATACAATTAGATGATTAGCCAAAATCACTCTACTTGTCCATAAGTATCAATTTTCATGAAAGAAGATATTTAATAAATGCCCAATATATTTTTCTCGATGAAGAAATATCAAATTTAAAATGAGTTATTATGATTTATTAAACAATAGTGTAATTTTAGAAAAAGAAGTATTAATATTACTATCATACTTAATTAAAGATTAAAGATGGAGAGTTCAAATGACAAACTTATTAGTGCTATATAAAGTTTGCCTTGTAAATTGTGTATATGTTGGAAATCGAAGGTGTTACGTAAGCATACATCAGCTAGCCATTTCATCAACAATCTTAAAGGATCCATATATGAAATAAATCAAGATTATTTTCTTTGTTTTATGGAAGATCTTAAATAGAAAAAACTTTATTAACATCTTATCGAAAAATGATTGCCTTCGATTCATCAGTTATTTATTTTTTATTCAATACTTGATTTTATAATTAGAAAAAGTATTTATTCTGGTGTCTTAATAATATGATTTTATCTGATATTTTAAAAAAGTAGGTTATTAATAATTTGATTTCAATTATGATAGTTTTCCACAAAATATTAGATAAATAAGATTAGAAGATTATTAATTATAGATAATAAATGCAAAGAACTTTTACTCCATACTCATCCAATATATCATCTCGAGGGTATTGCAATATTTGTTATAACTCTTTTGATTTCTAGGAATTCAAACCTCTACTTATCTGTCATAATGATCATTCTATCTGTAAAAAGTGTCTTCTTATCATCAAACATAATAATCGCTGTCCTTTCTGTAGAGCATAAATTAAACTGAATAGAATTAGACTCAATAAAGCTGCTTATGATTTAATGGTCGCTAGATCAGCTAAAGGATCAGAATTAAATTATCAATCAAGAAATATCAGTCGACAGTCAAGTCTTAGACAATCTAGAAATATAGTTAATGCTGAAAGATTTATAACTGATCATACTGGACAGTAAAATTTAGAATAATATCATACATAATATCTAAATTAATCCTAGTTTTTGAGTTCTTATCAGAGTGAACCAGATACTTAGTCCGTTGTTAGTCAAATAGACGCTGACTTTTCATTTTGGATGATTCTGTCTTATATAAATTTGGTTATGCTACAATTTCCTTTAGGAATACTAAATCTAACTATGGGAATAAGTCATGATCATAGTGATTCAAGTGTTACTCTGGTGATGCCTGATTCGGATATGAATTTACGTGCGTATTGGACAACAACTGGATTTTACTAGGTTTTGCTTGGCGTTTTATCTTTGTATTTTGTTCTTGCTCAGCATATAGGTGTGATCAATCGATCAGGTCGTTTTACTTTTCAATTTTATTGATCAGTATCAGTATGATGAACAATATAGTAAATTTGATAATATATTCTAAGATGTTGATGAATGAGGCTATTTTTGAGTTCAGTTCGACTGTGTTGAAATGCTTGGTGATAAATATAGTTTTGAATGGTGTATCTACTTTGATGGGTTTGTTGTTGATCATTCAATTTATCTAGTATCTTGTTTAGCGTTGATTTTTATTACTTTTATTGTGGTTCTATTAAGAAATTATATGATACTATTTTACTATTTTTACTATTAACTATAACAATCTATTTGAAATAGCTATATCAAATACTTTCTTGAATAAAATTGATGTAATAATTGAATATAATCATTGTTTAGCACTTAGTAGATATTTATAGATTTTCATGCATTACTAGTAATTTTTATTGATCTCTTCGCAGGTTTAATAAGATTTTTTTCTTGTGTTCTAGCATTCTATTATCTAGCGGTGTATGTCTCGACATCCGGTCTTTAATATTTTTGTTTTTATGTCGTAGTTGTATTACTTGCCAGCACGATACCATGGTTCAGGGTTTATTTCACTCATTATTTTTAGATATTTATTATATTTTAGTTCTAAGATAAAAGTTTTTTTGACATTTTTTACTAAAATTTGATCATTAATGAAGATCTTTAAATATTTTATTATGAGTGGTTTTATATTGATGATTTGGTATTTGTATTTATTATATTGGGGTTGGGGTTGGGGTTGGGGTTGGGGTTGGGGTTGGGGTTGGGGTTGGGGTTGGGGTTGGGGTTGGGGTTGGGGTTGGGGTTGGGGTTGGGTGTATAGCACTTGCTCGTAAAAAAATCCGTTCAAAGAAAGGTATTTCTGAGCTTCAGAACATACTTGTTGACTACCATGAAGATATCTAATTGGCTAATATTATTCTTTAAGTCATCAAACTTATCGCTTTATATGAAAATACGAAAAGAGATGAAGTAGAGGAACCCAAATAAACTGTTCCTATTGAATAATATGCTTCTCTAGAAATCCTTCTTCAAAAGTATTAAGGTTCTTCAAGAGAAGCCATTCGCGTATTTCTCTATTAAATAGTAGAATCAACAGCAACTCAAAATATACTGTTAGGATATCGAAGAAAAGAACAAATAACTTGAAAAAAGTAATGATGAATTGCTTAAAAGTACCAAGCAGATCATTCTTGCTTTGAAGAGATAGAACCAAAAATTGATGGAAAAGAATGCAACTTTGCTAAAAATGAAGGAATAAGATGCTAATGGAAGAGAAATGAGTGAAAGATAGCGTGAACAGGCATTTTTGAAGAGTGTGAAAAAGGCAAGAAAAATGATGGATAGTCAACAGAGCAGTATAACTCAGAGAGAAGGTCAAGAGGGATATTAAAGTGGTAGAAATAGAACTGATTCTAAGGTGAAGTTAAGGAGAAGTTCATTGAGTTCGATAAGAACAAATAAATGATATATTATTTTACCATTTACTCATGAAATGAAGTACTGATAAGTTAAACTAAAAATATTTAAAGATGGATAATATCGGATAATTTTATATTTATTGATGGATCAATAGGTGTAGGTGACTCTATCTGCTTCATTTGGAGAGTCGTAGATAGTTGGGAAAGATCTGATTTCAACGCTGCTGGTATCTTCTTGGAAGAAGTCATGAGATTTCTTAGCGTAAGCTAATTCTACTAAATACTTAAGGATATTATCAGCACACGAATAAGTGGCTTAGTACCATTCTCTATAACATGGATAGAACTCATGTCTTTTCAAGTTTTTGACTCCTTTATCAGGATTTCTATCGTATTCAGTTGATCTTTCCTCGTAGTAAACGGAATCGCACTTGAACCATTTTTAGAATCTCATGGCGCACATAATGTAGTAATCAGGCATAGAATAAAATGAGTTGAAGGTATTTTAGACCGTTGATTGAGGACCAAGACCAACTTGGAATGAAGTTGTAGCTCCTGTTTGAGATTTTCCGTTGTAGTCGAATACTTAAGCGTCTTAGAATCCCCAAGGCTCTAGGATAGCTGAATAGGAGTCATCAGGCTATGTGATATAGTACTTTTTGTGTCTTCTATTGAAGAAGAAAACCTTTATGATTGAACGAGTACTCGATTAAAGATGCGGAACCAGTCTTTGAGTTGTGTTTTTTACCAGACAGCATCTGTTCTAAGTTTGTATTATTTGTTATATTCTGAGAAGTCCTTGCCTATATGTATGTGGAAATACCCCAGGTGTTAAAGTCATAGTCTTCTGGAGCTTTGACTCTGATTCCATTGACAAATTCTGGACGTTTTGGCTTTTGTCCTTCAGTAGGTTAAACTTGAATCTATTCACTATCTTCGTCGCTCATGAATAAATAATATCAATGAATTTTGTTGAAATAAATATAGATAAGGTTGACTTGATATATTCTAGATTCATTTTCATGATATATCATAATATAGATAGATTATCAATTAGCATTATCATTGATAAAAGTAATTGGGGTTGGGGTTGGGGTTGGGGTTGGGGTTGGGGTTGGGGTTGGGGTTGGGGTTGGGGTTGGG